>CM077674.1:30850215-31050629 GCA_039707655.1 Elymus sibiricus
CTCACCACGGTGGTGCCGGCGACGAGATCGGCGCGGGCGATCGACGGCGGTGAGGACGGGGACGGGGACGGGACGGCACCCTACACATGTGCAAACTAAGAAGTTAATTTGAGCTCAAATTGTGCATCTAAATCAAATAAACTCACACATACAATCCTCCACTAAAACCCACAAACCACACTACTTCTAGAGCATTTGAAATGAGCTAAACTAGCAGTGAGAGATGAAAGGATGAAGTTGCTAACCTTTTTAGAACACTTGGATAGTTGGTGCACCGCCAAACCTAGACAAATCTTGGGGAAAATTGAGCTTGGAGGTCGAGCTTGGAGGAAGAACAGAGGAGAAATCTTAAGTGTGGCTCCGCCATTTCATCGAACACCTCATGTGCATATATAGGCAAAAAACAGAGTAGCCCACACCTCCACCCTTCCACGGCCAAAAAAACAGAGGAGATGGGGGGCGTGGATATATATAGGCAAAACTTTAGTCCCGGTTTGTGTCTAAAACCGGGACTAATGGCCTACCCTTTAGTCCTGGTTCCAGACACCAACCGGGACTAAAGGGCAGCAACCCCTTTAGTCCCGGTTGGTGGATGGAACCGGGACTAAAGGTGTGACGCCCCCGACTTAATCGTGCGCTAATCATACACGCGAATGCACACGATCAATCCTAGGGACTTACTTGAAGATATCACAACACAACTCTAAACACAAAATAAAATAATTTAAGCTTTATATTACAAGCCACGGGCCTCGAGGGCTCGAATACATAAGCTCGATGTCAAACAAGCATCTGCGAAAGCATTAGATATCTGGGTACAGATATAAAAGTTAAACAGAGGTGCCTTAATAAGGCAAAAATAAACAACGGGTCTGATCGAAAAGGCGCAGGCCTCCTGCCTGGGAGCCTCCTAACTACTCCTGGTCGTCGGCGGTCTCCACGTAGTAGTAGGCTTCTCCAGAAGTGTAGTAGTCGTCGACTGGGGTGGCTGGCTCCGGGGCTCCGTCTTCTGGTCGCAGCAAATGGGTATGGAGAAAAAGGAAAGCAAAGCAACCGTGAGTACTCATCCAAAGTACTCAGCAAGACTGACATCAGAACTATTCTACTTATGCAACATTATCAAAGGAAGGCTGTATATGTGGACTTGACTGCAGAAATGCCAGAATTAGAGAGAAAGGCCTAGCCTATCGAAGACTAGCATCTTCAGCGGTCTTGCAGCATTAGAAGAGTGTAGATTAGTAACATAATTAAAGTAGCAAGCATGTTGAATCGAAGCCTAGAGATCCTTCCTCGACTCCCAGCGAGAAAGCGATCCCGGAGCTTCCAATTAATTAAATGTATCCAGTTCAGGTATTAGCAGATCGGGATACAACACTGAGCGTCTTGTTACCGTGGACACGGCTATTCGAATAGATAATCTTCCCTGCAGGGGTGCACTACTGTTACCCAACACACTCGATTAACTCCGGCCGGACACACTTTCCTGGGTCATGCCCAGCCTCGGCTGATCGACACACCGCAGCCCTACCTAGAGCTCAGCAGAGAGGTCCCCGCCGGTCTACATCCTAAGTGCTCAGGGGTCCTGGGCCCATCGCCCTTTGCACTCCGGGTCGTTGCGAGCAGGGCGATCCAGGCACCACCTCTGGGGTACCGACCCGGCCGTGCCGCAATGCTGAACTGGACGTCTGACAGAGCTTTCGGCTGATACATACGGCGTTGAGGGCCCCATTAAACCATTATCCCGCGTGGTGGTAGTGCGTATAGGCCAGTGGCCAACTCAGATCAGGTACCCAAATCCGTTAAAGCATTATTAGGAGCTCACAGTGACGATCAGTACTCCTGTCGCCCCGTCTCGAGGAAGTGCAACAAGGGCCAGGCCCATCCCTCTCTAGGGCGGTCTCTGCCTGCCCGGCCGCGCCTCGTAATTATCTCGTGGGTGCCCTCCAGGTCAAACCGACTTCCCAGGAGACTGTCGGGAACTCAGGTCCACCTCTACCGGGGTGCTACCACCTGTCCCTTCAGTCCCACCATAACAGTACAGGGGGCAACAGTTAAATGAAACCGTGTGTCCGTAACATCAAGAGGGTAATTCGAGGAATCACCCTCGATGGATTCACACTTGAGGGGTTGCACGACAGAAGCTTCATCGGAGGAGGGAGAAGAGGAATCACCCTCGGTAACCCACGTCAGACTAGCTGTACTACAGAGGCAACATCAGGAGTGCGATAAGAGGTATGACCCTCGGCACTCGATATCAGCTCCGCAGAGTCGAGCAACTAAGGGGTTGTGAGGTGATGTGCTGGTCTTAGCCCGTCGATCACATCGATCGGGGTACTAATATCTAAGCGGGGCAACTAGGACAAGGAGAGGGCCACAGATGGTCTACCATCCAACCTATACTAAACATTTAGGATATCAGGTAAAGGTATCAATAGCAGTTTACAAAATAGGCTATGCACCAGAATAGGATCAGTCAAAAGCAGTAGCAAATTCTAATGCAAGCAGGAGGGAGAAAGAATAGGTGATATAGGCATGCTCAAGGGGGTTTGCTTGCCTGGTTGCTCTGCGGCAAAAGAGGGGTCTTCGGGGATGTAGTCGGTCTCCGAAGCTGCGTCGGTCTCGGGGGCTATCGGAGA
The DNA here is from genome assembly GCA_039707655.1 of Elymus sibiricus. NCBI lineage: Eukaryota > Viridiplantae > Streptophyta > Magnoliopsida > Poales > Poaceae > Elymus > Elymus sibiricus. The sequence continues at coordinate 30,852,852 of CM077674.1, forward strand.
AGAAGAGAGGGAAGAAATAATAAATAAAGGCAGACAAATGCAACACAGAGCATGACATGCTAAAATGCAGTGCAGGGTTGCCTAAATGTATCTCTAAACCATTTTAGTTATTTTAGGATTTAAGTTGGAATTATTAGCAGGTATGCATGCACAATTCATCTACCGAAACAGGCAAAAAGTTGCGGGTTCACCTACATAGAGGGTCCCGATAAGAAAACAGACGTCACGATCGGATTCGTGGGATTTTTCTGAGCAACTTTCATGTAGAAAGTTTTTCGATCCGAGCTACGTTTTATTTTTTATGAATTTCCAAAGATTTAAACAGTTTTCTGAAATTATTTAAATTAACAGAAATTCCAGAAAAGGCATATGATGTCATGCTGACATCATCACTACGTCAGCAGTCGGCTGACCAGCTGACTGGTCAAACCGGCAGGTGGGACCCACCTGTCAGCCTCAGAGGTTTTAATTAGAGATTAATTTAAACTAACAGAGTTAATTAGGGTGTGGACCCCGCATGTCAGTGTCTGATTAATTATTAGATTTATTTTAAAAACCAATTTAACTAATTAACCGCGCGGGCCCACACGTCAGTGACAGTAATGAACAGTAACCCGCATTGACCGTGGTCAACGCGGTCAAACGAGCGCCCAGGGGCCCACTGGCAGCGACTATGGGCGGGCCCCACGCTACGCCAGCTCAGCGAGCGCGTGGAGAGGAGGGGAATGGCGAGGCGACCAGAGGGGAGGAACGGGGGAGGCCTTATCCTCAGCCCCAACTGCCCCGACGCCGTGGCGGCTGCGGACGGCGCGGCGAGCGGCTGTCCATGGCGGCGGCGACACGCAGCGCGGGAAGACGACGGGCAAGTGAGAGTGGTTGGAGGTGGGCTGGGCCGTTGCGGCCCAGAGCCAGGTAAGTGCTTTGCCCCTTTTCCATTTTCCATTTTTATTTAATAACAGAGAGGGGAAAATAAATATTTGGGCAACCAAATCACTTTAGAAAAATGTGTGACTTGGCCCATTAAATACTTTGCATTTTTAGGCACTGCCACAATTGTTTTGAAGCCTAGGGGAATTCATTTCTATTTTTCATAATTGAATTTGCAAATTAAATTGCTGGTTTGGCACTGTTATAAATGCTACTGTCCATTCTAGCATAAGAGTGATGTTGTTTTTCTTAATATCAAATTGTTTTGGAATATTTGCTAAATGATGAACATTTTTCCAGCAACTTTTGAGCAACTGCTAATTTCAATTGCATTTAAATTTGAATTGTGTTTGAACCAAAGTGGCAATTAGCAAGGTTAATCAGATGACATGGCAAATTAATTAGCTTAATGACAGGGTTGAGATCTGGGGATGTTACAAAAGGTCCCAGCCGAACCGGGACTGATGCCTGCCGAGGCCCGGCCGGCGTCTTAGCCTCTCGAACTGGGACTGATGCTCCCATTAGTCCCGGTTCGTAACACGACCGGGACTAATGCTCTGATCTGGCCAGGACCAAAGCCCTGTTTTCTACTAGTGATGGTAGATTACATAGAATCAACATGATAAATTTGGCCCGGAGAATTTTTTTTATTGAAAATATACCCTTGATTAATTTTGTGCAAATAGCATGATAACTTACGTACCACAGACCTGGTAGATTACATACAAACAACATGATAACTTTGACCCGGAGAAAAAAAACGTTGTTGAAACATACCCCGGAAATTTTTGTGCAACTAACATGATAATATATGCACCGCGGACTTGATAACTTACATAATAAACACCACGATAACTTTGACTAGGTTTTTTTTTGAAATATACGCCTATAACTTCTGTATAAATAACATGGTAATATACAAACCGCAAACATAATAGCTTATGTACAAACACCATGATAACTTTTGACCGAGGGAATTTTTTTTTAAAACATACCCCGGTAACTTTTACGTAAATAGAACAGTAATATATGCACCGCAGACGTGATAACTTAGGTACAAACACCACGACGACTTTGACCCCGGGAAAAGAAATTGTTGAAAACACACCCCCGGAAATTCTTGTATAAGTATCATGGTAATATAAACACCGCAAACCTGATAACTTAGCTGCAAACACCGCGGTAACTTAGACCCGGATAAAAAGTTGTTAAAACATACCCCGGTTACTTTTATGTAAATAGGACGGTAATATATGCACCGCAGACCTGATAACTTAGGTACAAATGACACGGTAATTTTGACCCAAAGGAAAGAAGTCATTGAGAACATACCCCGGTCACTTTTGTGTAAACAGCATGGTTATATACACACCGCTGATCTAATAACTTACGTGCAAATACCCCGGTAAATTTGAACCGAGGGAACAAGTAGTTGAAAACATACCCCGGTAACTTCTGTGTAAATACCATGATAATTTACGCACCGTAGAGTTGATAACTCGGGTACAAACACCGTGGTAACTTTATAACCCGGGGAAAAAAGTTGTTGAAAATATGCCCCGATAACTTTTGTGTAAATATCATGGTAATATACGAACCGCAGACCTGATAAGTCATGCACAAACACCGCGGTAACTTTGACCCCGGGGGCGGGGGAGGGTTGTTTGAAAACATACCCCGATATCTTCCTGTAAATAACATGGTACTATACGTATCATATACTTGATAACTCACGCACAAACACTATGGTAACTTTGACCCCCCGGGGGGAGTTGTTTGAAAACATACCCCCCACCCCAATAACTTTCATATAAATATCATGGTAATATACGCACCGTAAACTTGATAACTCACGCATAAACACCGTAGTAACTTTGACCCCGGAAGGAGGAAGTTGTTTGAAAACATACCCCCGGTAATTTCTGTATAAAATAACATGGTAATATACACATAACATAACTGATAACTTACTTAACATGGCAACTTTTGACCCAACAAAGGTCATCAAAACATACTAACATGAGATCTACTTTTGAAGGTATCGTCGCGATGGATTTTTGATGTGAAAACGATTTTCAATCGGAGACAGTTTGAGCTAAAAAACATTATGAAGTTTTGAAATAGTGAGAATTTACGATGACATCAACTTTTTCTATCCTCTGGTGCATTTGCATGTGGAGAAAATGTTGGGAGAAGTCATTTTTATGCCCCAGTAATTTCTATGTAAACATGATGGTAACTTTTGTACCGCAGACGTGGTAACTTACTTAGCGTGGGTGTGATAACTTTTGACCCAAAAAAAAAGTTGTCGAAACATATCAACAAGGGATCTAGTTTCGAAGGTCTCGTTGCGACGAATCTTTTATATGAAAATAGGTTTTCAATCGGACCGACGGTTTGATCTACAAAACATTTTGAATTTCAAAATATAAAGGAATCTAGGCTGACATCATCAGTTTACGTGAAAGGAACCAGGAGCACTGCGTATCGATGGATATATTACTGGATCGATCGTTCGGATTTGTAGCTAACGTCTGCATCGATCGGAAGATATCACTGTCCCAATCTAAGTCCTTTTTGAGCTTGTCATACACCAATTTAGCAAGAGTTGTCTTGCCCAATCCTCCGAATCCAACGACAGAGACAGTCTTGAGATTTTTATCAAACAACATCTCCATTAGCTCATCGATTGCCTCACCAGTACCAACAAGGTCAGCGACCTTGCTGTACAGCGCCGTGAGACGAGGGTCAACTGTACTTGTCACAGGATTAGCAATAACATCACTAATTGTGTACCTTTCATACCGTTCCTTCACCTCCCTAACCTGAATGTTGATGTCTTTGATGTCATCGGCTAGTCTATGGCGAATCTTGAACATGCTGACCTTGTTGCGGGTCTTCTTGATGAAGCCCTTGAAGTTGTGTGGCTTGGTCGGCTCAAGACCATCTATTCTCACCATGGATGAGTCAAGGCTGTCTTCAATGACAAAGGACAACTCCCTGACTTCGTTTGCCCAGATCTTGACCTAAGAGTCAAGCTGGTCCAGGGGCACATTGGAGACCTTCTCAAGAGCAGCTTGCATGGCCTCGAGCTCCGCTTTGAGATCCCTAATCCCCTTCTTAACAGTATCCTTCAGGTTGTACTCATTCAGGAGTAGCTCGCCTAGCTTGGGGATGAGGGAGCGCATCGCCCCCATGGCGAAATCCATGGCCGACTCTCACCAGTCTCCGGCTTGCTAGCTTATTTCTTGCTGTATATCACGAGGCAATGAAGAAAAGGATTATTAGAGCAGCAGCCAGGCCCAGGAAGATGGAGATATAGGAAGATGAGGGAGGGGATAGAAGTTCAACCTGAGAAATTAAAGGATCGATCGACAGACTTGGCGGATCAAGCGCAGAGCGGGGGGCTTCCACTCCACCAACGCAGCCGGCCGGATCTAGCGAAAATTGATGTACGTCTGTTGTGTGTGTGGGGGGGGGGGGCAGCGACGGGGGCAGCAGCGACCTGACCGCTGGCGCCGGCGGATGGATGAGGTGCCGTCGGATTTTGCCCCCCTTGCTTGGTGCTCGGCAGGAGTGGGCGACGCTGGCGCCTGAGACTCCCCTTGTGGATCTGTCGTGGCGGCAAGAGGATGGAGCAAGTGCGATTGGATTGGGGGATTACCATGGAGCGGAGCTCGATCCGATTGGCCTCGCGTGTATGCTCACTTGCTCCATGCACTAGTAGAAAACAGGGCTTTCGTCCCAGCCGGATCGGAGCATTAGTCCCGGTTGCGTTACGAACCGGGACTAATGTGAGCATTAGTCTCGGTTCGAGCGGCTAGGGCGCCGGTCGGGGCTCGGCAGGCATCAGTCCTGGTTCAAAAGGGACCTTTAGTCCCGGTTCCAGACACGAACCGGGACTAAAGGGCCTCGCTTCTGGCGCAGCCCCTTTAGTCCCGGTTGGTGGCTGGAACCGGGACTAAATTTTGGCCTATAGTCTCGGTTCTATCCACGAACCGGGACTAAAGTTTTGCCTATATATATCCAGCCGCCCCCGCCCATCTCCTCTGTTTTTTGGCCGTCGAAGGGTGGGAGGTTTGTGCTGCTCTGTTCTCACCTCCTATGCACACGAGGTGTTTGATGAAATGCCCGAGCCACACTTAAGCTTTGTCCTCTCCAAGCTGGACCTCGAAGCTACATTTTCCCCAAGATTTGTCTAGGTTTGGCGGTGCACCAACTACACAAGTGTTCTAAAAGGTTAGCAACTTCATCGTTTCATCTCACTGCTAGTTTAGCTCATTTCAAATGATGTAGAAGTAGAGTATGGTTTGTGGGTTTTAGTGGAGGAGTGTATGTGGGAGTTCTTTTGATTTAGATGCACAATTTGAGCTGAAATTAACTTCTTAGAGTCTGCACATGTGTAGGGTGCCGTCCCCGTCCCCGTCCTCACCACCGTCGATCGCCCGCGCCGATCTCGTCGCCGGCACCACCGTGGTGAGCCTCTTGTTCTTATCTTCTTTTTAAAAGAAAAAAATTCTTACTTGTATGATTTAGATAGATACTTGTATAATTTTCTTACTTGTATGATTTAGATAGATACTTGTATAATTTTCTTACTTTTATTATTGTTTGTTATTATATAGTGCCATGACTTTGGTATCCGCCCCCGTCGGCCCTCGTCCTGTCTATGATTCGGATGTGGTATATTATCTTTTATTATTATTTGTTTAATTTAGTGTTTATGACAATTATGCCGACCAACGTGACATAGATGTTTTTATCTAGGAGGTATGTGAACCGGAAATTCCAACCGACCCTCTTGTCGAGAGGTTAAATTTAGTTGAAAAAGAAAACAATTACTTGAAGAAAAAATTGAAAAGAATTGAGGAGGAGAAGACGGAATTAGAGTTGCATGTTGTCGATGTCGTCGATGATCACAAGATCAAGATGGATGCAATGCGCTTGAAGAATAGAAAGATTAGAAAATATGCCATTCATAATGAGGCTTGGTATCATTATGCCGTTGGATCAATTGTTACCTTAGTTGCGATTATGATCGCATTTGTTGTTGCATTTAAATGTCTTGTACATACACAACAAAAGGATATAGAGGATTACTTGCTAAGGGCGTTTATCAAACAACAATCCAAAAGAGAAATACTACTTCCTTACAACTTCCAGTGAGTCTTATATACTGTCTTGTACATACACATCATTTTGTTTCGCTTACTCGATGTTAAGTGTAATTGATGAGCTACATGTGTGCAGCTTCCACTTTATTCTGCTCATCATACAGTTTGACCAAAGTCGAATACAAGTCATGGACTCGTTACGTAAAGACCTTTCGGAGTGGGCGCCCCTGCAAAAAATTCTCAAGAAGTAATTTCAATCATTATCGCACTATATCGGCAACTATCGTTCATTTCCTGATATCAAGTAATTAATAACTTTTTAATTCATTTTGTTTGCCGGGCAGTGTTTGGACAAGGTTCACCAAGGAGGTTAGGGGTCGTCACTGGAAAAAGGAGTTGAGGCCCGCGCATCTCTTTGATTCTAGTTTCAATACCACTATCATGATTGATTATTATTTTGATTGAACTCTATTCTCGTAAAGTGCCCTCAGCAGGGATCCGGGAATAACTTATGTGGATACTACGTCTGCGAGTTCATGCGCCACAGGACCTATGACAAGGGTAGATCAATATTAGAAAGACTTGATGTACGTAAACAATATTCACAAATTTATTTTATTACCATCAACTGTGTTGAGTTTCATTCATATATATATATATATATATATATATATATATATATATATATATATATATATATATATATATATATATATATATATATTGACCCCCTTTTTTAAATTAGATCGACCGGATGAGGGATGGACTCCTACCAGAGTATCGCCTACGAGCAATTCAAGAGGAATTGGCGGGATTCCTCCTTGATCACGTCATAGCTAAAAATGGAGAATACCATGAAGAAATTATGATCAATGTTGGTAACTAGATATTAGAGATCGTAAGAGATGTTATTCATTGTATATATGCATGAACGTGCACTAGACATAGTACGTAGCGTCGAATAGATATACGAAAACATGTTGTTCGACCAAGCACGGAGAAAGAGAGGTCACTTCTCTCTATATTAATTCATGACGATTTGTGTAATGGTTTCTTCATTGCTTTATGTAGTAGCAAACGTCGAGTTGAATCGTCTACACGAAAAAGAAAAGGGGGAAACACAATATGAAACCCCTAAACCCCTCCTTTCAAAAAAAAAAAAAAACCCCAGCGCATCGAGCTGGTGACGCGTGGCAGTCTTTTAGTCCCGGTTGGTGTTACCAACCGGGACTAAAGTTCCTCCTGCCTGGCGCCTCGAGCTGCTGACGCGTGGCAGTCTTTTAGTCCCGGTTGGTGTTACCAACCGGGACTAAAGTTCCTCCTGCCTGGGCGCCTCGAGCTGCTGACGCGTGGCAGTCTTTTAGTCCCGGTTGGTGTTACCAACCGGGACTAAATTTCCTCCTGCCTGGGCGCCCCACAGCGGCCACGTGGAGGGCCTTTAGTCCCGGTTCGTAACAGAACCGGGACTAAAGGGGGGGACCTTTAGTCCCGGATGGTTAGTCCCGGTTCCAGAACCGGGACGAAAGGCCCTCTGGAACCGGGACTGATTCCCTGTTTTCTACTAGTGATGGACTGTTCTGGTGGTGGAGCGAGGGATGGAAGACTTGACCTTTTGTGTTCCTTTTCAAGGGGAGAGAAGAAAGACTGCCATTATTTAAGACCCAATTATTCAAATATCTATTTCTGAGCTCAGACTCATCTGCACCTGGTCAGGAATTTTTTTACAAAAAATACAATAAAAGTTTAAAATTAGTACAAAGTTGAGACACTTATTTTAGGACGGAGAGAGTACATCACTACAACTCATCAAATTCACAGAACTAAAATGTAATATAATTGGGCGGGAAAATTGTTCTATCATCATAAAAATTACAAAGCCAAATCTCCGTCATCATAACTTGAACAACTGCTGGAACTTTTTTTTCTAAAAGGGAGTTACGATTAAGAAATTATCAATAGTATTGCCATCAATGAACCAAATTAGAAGCGAAAGATTTTCCCGTGCCTAGATGAACCCTAGTGTGCTGACTTGCCAACCTCCAAGAAAGGAACTGGCTGATAAAGGAGCTGAATCAAGTACTGATATATACTAGTGCAGCAAGAATAAATTTTCCTCCCTGCTTTAATGTTGTGCGTGATGCAAAATCTAGCCCTCTAACAGCCAGATCAGTAGCTCACAAGCACTGTGGGTGCTACAGATGAACTCAACAAATTAGAAAAAATATGTTTAGTTTCAATTACAAAAAAGAAAGAAAAAAATCTAAACAGCCAAGACACGGACAAAAACATTAGATGGTCAAGATTACTACCACAGCTTCTACTACCCACACACGGCATGTAAAGTTATATCTGATCACGCTCCCGTTATGTTGAGGAAGACAGCACAAAGGACATCTAAAACTAGTGCATCCCGCAGACAGATCAAAATGTACAGAACAACAGCATTAGAATGAAATTTTAACCAGCCTTCAAGAATTAGTTACAAAAATTATTATCGATAAGAAAAACAAGCACGGATAGAAACTAAGATATTGATGTCACCTTGAATGAAAAAAAACATTATCCCGGGTGATCTCTTTGGACAGGTACAGGAACTTACTGTTGCCTTCTTTATATGACTCTGTTCTACCTCCCAAAGCAGCAAATGAAACCCGGCCAAAACACAACATATAATATTGGATCTTTGACTCTCTAATACTGTTTTACTTACCAGCAATAGAGGAATTTAGACAATCCGGCTGATTTGTTTGTTTTCCTTGCTATTTCATTTCCTTTAATTCCGCTAAATAACATTCAGAAAAAGACCCAAGTATTGATAGCCTCATATATAGCTTGAGGTTCACAGTTCAAAGGTAGGCAGTAGAAAACTACGCCATGATTATATTCAACAAATAGGAAGCAAAATTCCATGCTTGATGGGTTTGTCATACTGTTTCAGGACAAGAAAATACAGTCGTCAAGATGATAAAAAGGCTAGACCTCTTTTAGCTCTAACCACTTAAGGATGATGTTTTATTTATGCTTTTTGTTGGTCCAGTCTTTTGTTTTGAACTGAGAGTTTAGAAAACACCGATGTACTTGAAGTAAGAGGTCCATGCTAAAAACAACAAACAAGTCATATTTCAGTATCACCACAAACTGCTTTTATGAGACGTGTGTGTGTGTCTGTGGTGGCGGGAGCAAGTTCAGGGGAAGCATGATGTCTGGTAATAAGCAAACAACCTGTAATATTACCCAGTACACAACTGATTTGGAATCATCTTTTATGGGAAGCACTTCTAATGTCGCTAGCTAGTATTATTCTAATGTCCTACAGAATCAATCATATAATAAACACCCCTCCACAGCTATACTAAACAGTGGATGATACACATTGCAAAACTTTGTAACCTCATAAAGAAGAATATACTGATCATCAAAAGGGAAAAGCAAACCTTGCACGATCATCCTTGAGTGTAGGAAATTTGGGAGGCCAGATCATCATACAAGGATGGATATCACCGAAAGTGCGATCTTTTTCTGTCATCTCATACACCTTACGTAACGTCCTGCACTTGACATCCAAGTGGAGTGCGCAACAGCCCATCTCCAAGATTACAAACTCGGCACATGCCCCCGCTTGGTTTATCTGGAGAGAAGGAGCAGGTGCATTCTCATCATCAACCTCACAACTTGGCATCATCAAATTAATGCACATCTCACGCAAACAAATGGTGTCCACAAGCAACCAGTGCTGGCCACCAGGCTCTCTCCCTTCATGAACAATCTGGTTTCCAATGCGCAAAGTGCTTTCATTAAGAAAAGAAGCATTCACGACAACTTCATGTATGTCAGATATCTCGCGAGGCGACTTCACCGAAATAAGACTCCGTCTCTTCTATTCAAGTTGGACATCCGGAAGGCCTTCGACTCGGTGCGATGGGAATACATACTTGACTTGCTACGCCGTTTGGGCTTCCCTCACCGCTTCCGGGACTGGGTGGCGGCTCTCCTTTGCACTTCCTCTTCACGCGTCCTTCTGAATGGAGTTGCCGGGCCGCCCATTTTCCATGGGTGCGGGCTTAGACAAGGGGATCCCCTTTCCCCCCTCCTCTTTGTCCTGGCAATCGACCCTCTCCAAGGGGTCCTGGACGCCGCCACGAGACACGACCTTTTGCATAAGATCAGGGGGCGGCGACCTTTGGTGCGTACGTCCCTGTATGCGGATGATGCGGCGATCTTCATCACGCCAACAAGAGAGGATGTCCACAACCTTGCCGCCATTCTGAAATCCTTTGGCGAGGTCACCGGGCTGGTCACCAACTTCCAGAAGAGCTCTGTGGTTGCCATCCACTGCGGTCAGCTAAACCTTGATGAAATCCTTCACAGCATCCCTGCAGTTCGGACGTCCTTCCCGCTCAAATATCTTGGGCTCCCGCTCTCCGTCTGGCAGCTAAAGAGAGTGGACTTCCAACATCTCGTGGACAAGGTCGCCGCAAGGCTGCCTCCTTGGCAGGGCAGGAATATTACCACTGTTGGGCGTTCGGCACTGGTGAAATCTGTGCTCACCTCTCAAGTCGTTTTCCACATTACACCCCTCGTGGTCCCTCCTTCCATTTTACAGAGTGTGAACAAGATTGAACGGGCCTTTCTATGGTCGGCCAGTGAGATGACCACTGGTGCGAAGTGCAAGGTTAATTGGGAGACAGTTTGCCGCCCTACCGACCTCGGTGGCCTCGGGATTCTGCATTTGGGCAAATTTGCGAGGGCTCTTCGACTGCGATGGCCTTGGCTTGAATGGAAGGACCCCACCAAGCTGTGGGTAGGCCTTGGTAACCCGTGCACTGAGATGGACATGGACCTTTTCTACGCTTCCACGGTCATTTCCGTTGGTAATGGTGGCAAGACGCCTTTTTGGGAGGCTCCCTGGTTACATGGGAAAAAGCCGAAGGATATTGCCCCGCTAATTTACGCCGCCTCCCAGCGCAAGAAGTGGACGGTGCGGGATGCCCTTCGGGACCTTGCTTGGGTGCGCAGGATCAACTCGTCCACAAACCTCACAGCCAACCATATTGTTCAGTTCGTGGATCTTTGGATCAGACTTGGGCAAATTTCTCTCCAGGACGATGTTGATGATGCTATAAAGTGGAAGTTTGAGGCCAATGGGGAATACACGGCTGCTTCTGCATATAGGGCCCAATTCCTTGGGTCCACATCGACTACCATGAACCAGACCATCTGGAAGGTCTGGGCTCCACCCAAGGTCAAGTTCTTCTCCTGGTTGGCGGTGCAAAACAGGATTTGGACGGCCGACAGATTGGCGAAAAGGGGTTGGGAGAATTGTGGCCTTTGCACCCTCTGCAGACGGGCCAACGAATCCGCCGATCATCTGTTCTACAAATGCCGTTTCACGATGAGGGTATGGCGAATGGTCAAGGCGTGGTTGGGGATGCATGCACTCGAGATTAATAGTTGGGCGACTGAGCGTAACACAAAGACATGGTGGACCAACATGTCGAAGGCAAATACTGCAAACAGGAAAGCCATGGCATCCCTGACGATGCTTGTGTCTTGGGTCATATGGAACGAAAGAAATGCGCGAGTCTTCCGAAAGAAGTCCACACCCCCCTTCTACATTCTAAAGCTCATACAAGAAGAGGCGCGACTTTGGATCACGGCGGGAGCTAGACACTTGAGCAACATCATGCCGCGAGAGTAGTCCGTGATGTATCTTTTATCCCTGTTGGGATATGATGTGTAATCACTATGATGTATTACAAACTCTTTCTCTCTCTTAATTAATGAATGAGGCAAATCTTTTGCCTCGGTTTCAAAAAAAAAACAAGCAACCAGTTGTCCCCTTTGTGGATCCAGATACAAAGTTGGAGCTCCTTGGCATGCATGAGATACATATCAGAAGCACCATCAGCCTCTGCCAACACGGCGCCTCCATCGCCATATTCCACCCCTTGTGGGAGCCCAATAGTGGAGATGCTTGAAGTCGTCAAATCCAAGACAACAATGTCACTGAGGGCACTCGCGAAATAGATTTCATCATCGATGAGCATACAATCGACATCCCATCGCATAAAAGAGAATTGGTCTGTGGCCAAGGTAAGATGCCTGCGCAGACACCATCACCATTTTGCAACATATCTACAAGCACCATAGATTGTGTTGTCTCCTCGGTAGACTCCACCCACATAAAAATGTAGGAGAGGCCGTCGCCTTCTTCTGTGGTGAAAATTGCACCACGAGTGTATTGACTATTGTCCTGCTGTTCGTGGAGGTGTAATGGTGGGACGACAACCATGCCTCCCTTAGGGCACAGGGGCTTGTGCACTGCAACTGTGAATCCACTTTCGTCTTTTGTGCAAGGTGAACAACTCTGCCATTCGAGCAGTTCATGATATGGCCCTGGTTGGTGTCCAAGCGGAAGCTCGCATCATGGAGGCTGACGACATTGAGCTCTGGTGGACAATGTAGCATCGGGACAAACGTGCATACACACTTGGATCCTCCATGTCGTCGAGATAGAAGCCGAGGAGACGGGGTGGGTGGAGTTCGCGGAAACAGCTGAGGAACTTGCAGTTGGAGACACAGTGGAACCAGCGCTTGCAGATGAGTGGGCCGCCCATATTTGCTCCTTTCCGGTTATGGGAAGCTTCTAGAACCATCCCAAAGCGGATTTTTTTCTTGTTTTCTCTTTCGTTTTTTTCCTTCTTCTTTTTTCTTTCTTTTCCTTTCTCTTCCAATTTTCGTTTTTTTCTTTTTCCTTTTTACATTTTTTTTGTTTTTTTTGTTTTTTTACAAATTCGTGAGCATTTTGCTAAAATATGTGAACATTTTTTTTCAAATCAATGATTTTTTTTCAAGTCGGTGCACTTTTTCTGTAATTTAATTTTTGTTTATCGAATTAAAAATTTGTTCATCATATTTTAAAAATGTTCATGAAACTTTTAAAATATGTTCAACATATTAAAAAATGTTCATCAAATTCAAAATATGTTTTCAAATTCAAATTTGTTCATCAATTTAAAGTTTCAAACTCAAAAAATGTTCATCATATCCAAACATGTCATGATTTTAAAAACAATTATCAAAATATTAGAAAAAATGTTCATCAAATTCGAAAAATTGTTCTCGAAATCAAAATTTGTTCATCAAATAAAAAAAAGTTCATTCATTTTAAATTTTGTTCATAAACGTGCTGTTTTTTGTAATCAAGAATGTTTGTTGAATAGGCGAACATTTTCTGTATCAATGAACGTTTATGTCAAATTCATGAATATTTTTTGAATTCAAGAACATTTTTTCAATACACGAACATTTTTTATCAAAATCATGAACATTTTCTAAACCACGAACATCTTACGATTTCTAGAACATTTTTGGAAAATTCCCTTTTTTATGAAATTTTGAACTTTTTAAATTAGGAATTATTTTAAAGAAGAAAAAATAAAAACAGAAAAAAGCAAAAAAAAACGAAATAAAAAAACTGGGGCGACCAGCCCCGCTCATGGGCCGGCCCAATAGGGGCGCATGGGAGGAGAGGGAGGACGTACTGACTTGCTTTGCCTCTTGAAAAAGGAAAAAGATGCATTTTATTTATTTTTCCCGCCAGAGCCAGAGTTGTGCCTATCGAAAAAAGAAAAAAATGCGGTTTTTTTCTTTCGTGAGAGGTACAGATTAGCTTCTTGTGGAGACACATATTTGCATTCACGAGAGGCACAGTTGTGTCTCTTCGGAAAACGAAAAAATTATGGAAAATAAAACCGAGCTTCCGGTTTGGCTTTTTTGTGAAAAAAAGTTCGTCGAAACCTATCAACATGAGATCTAGTTTCGAAGATCTCGACGCGAGAAATCTAACGGTGAAAACGATTCAGGATTTAGACGCATGATTTAAAAGATAAAATGTTTTGAATAAACGAATATACAAACAAAAAAAAACTCTCAGGTTGCGACAAGTAACGCACATGCAGTGTGACATTTGCCGCAACCTAGGAAGGTGGGAGTGACCTTTGCAAAGAGTACTCCTTAATTAGTGATTTCGCTATCGTGCAGGAGGCACGAGGTGCCGTGTTAGGACCTCCTATTTAGCGCGGTGCGCGCTTGTGAACATGCAAACGTGCACCCACCCTTTGCCCCGTGCGCCCTCTTGGGCCGGCTCATCTATGGGGCCGGGTCGCCCTCTGTTTTTTTTTTTGTTTTATGTTTTTAAAGTAATTCGAGTTTTCAGTAAAATTTCAGATTTCCAAATAAATGTGAATTTTGAAAAGAAAATGTTCAAGAAATCATAATATGTTCATGGATTTTAAAAAAATCATGATATTTATTTTTTTAGCCTATTCAAAAAATGTTCACAACTTTGGAAAGTTCATGTTTTTTTATAAAAAGTTTGTGTATTAAAAAAATGTTCTTGAATTCATAAAATGTTCATGAATTTAACAGAAAATTTCAAAATTTAAAAAATGTTAGTGTATTCAAAATCCAAACAATGTCCGCTGTGTTCCTGCGGACGCAAATCCGTCTGTTGGCGTTAGCGCGTTGGATCCTTTTTTTGTCCGCGCGTACCAAAACCTACGCCGGCGGACGAAATGGGTCGTCGGGTTGGAGTTGGCCAAAAGTCTACGGATTTTAAAAGGGTTGTACGTACGATGCAAAAATACGTATGGGTTGGGCTGCTTACGAAACTACTAGATCCAAACGGGCCTTAATTGGTAGGCTAGGCTGCTTGGTCCACACACGCATGGCACGGGTCACCCTGCTCTCTCCATTTCACTTGACTTTACCCTGCTTGCTCTGCTCAGCCGACCACTCGAGAGGAAGAAAGGAGCGCCGCCCCTAATCTCGCCGGCGACGTCAGCCCGTCCTCCACAACGGCCACTTGCTTTCTCCCCCCTCTCCTGATTTGACTAAGGTGAGCCTTTTCTCCTCCCCTTCCTCTCCCAATTTCTTCCCATTTCCCTTCTGTTCACCCGGGGAAACCCTAGCTCCATTTTCCTCCCTAATTAAACCCTACCTACATTTACTTGTCAAGCGGGAGCTCAGCTTGGGGGGGATAAGATGGTGGAGCTCAGCTCAGCTTAATTTCTCCATCCTTATAATTCCTCTGTTTTCTCTGAACCAGAAATGCCATGTGAGCAAGGATATGAGAAAGCTTTTGGATGGTCAGCATTCAGCAACACGGGTGCAAATCAAGGAAGAGTAGGAACTCATTTCCCTATGGATATGTAACCATGATTGTTGGTGGCCAGTCTTCATTTTGTGAAGAAAACGTCGTATTCTATTGTATCAGTACTGTTTGGTTTGGGACTCACATCTTTGTTTCGTGTGGTTGGAAGAAGATTACATGTACGTTTACTAGCTATGTCCTTTGATTGCCTGTGTCGCAGTCTTTGCTTGCATTTTTGTTACCTGTGATATTTGCAGAATCAGTCTTCTTGTTCACCATCGTGGAATCGATTTCGGTTTCAGTTAGTGATGTTGTAGCTCCTCTAAATTACATCGACTACTATGACCTTATAATGTAAAATATACATCGACTACTACCAGCCAGCCTATTTTACATGCGCTCGCAAATGCATTGTTTGTTTGTAGCTAGCTAGGAACTTGTAAAATAACTGCAGGATTTTATCTCTGCTACAAACATGGAACTGAGGCTTTGGAGAAATGAGGCGAATCTCTCTTCTTTTGCACCGTGTGTCTGTCATGTCCAGTAAGCCTTTAGCACCATGTGACACTCCTATGTGTTTTTCTTTTGTTTGAGTAGTAATATATGAAATGTACTGAGATTCTTGCTTTCTTTGAAAAGGTGAGGAAGGTTGATATGCTTGACGATCTTGTGCACTGAAGTCATGGATGTGCTAGTCATTGATGGCAATGACATTGGGTTGTTGTCTCTTGCTTTGGTACTCTGATTAACCAGGTGAGAGTCCTAGCATCTGAGTCTCCCATACTTCGGGGTGGCACGAGGTGTAATTTCGGCCAACTCTCGCTTCTTCAGAAACCGAGAGCTGCAAATTGCTAGCTCCAGTTGCTCCTCGCTTTTTGCACTACACAAATCGCTGGCTTCTCGTTTTCAACTTCAGGAGTTAGCGCGTTCGGCTCAACTCCACCCGTGGAGTTGGAGGAGCCAGGAGCTGGAGGGCTACCGAAAAGGCCCTAAAAACTCACATGACAAGCTATCCCCTTTTAAACTGTGAACCCTGTTCTGCGTGAGGTTGATTATTCTTATCATCGTAGCAATGCCATCTTTGTATGTGGCTGTGTATATGCTGAAGCATAGCATGCTCCTCAAAGACATGCACCCCTTTCAGTCACCTGGACCAACACGACAGTGAGATGCCTGGCTTCCTACAAATTTCTCTTCCTCACATGCTCGCCGCCTTGCTCCATGCCCGCCTCCTGCGCTCAAGCCACCCTGTCGTTTCCCCAGCCGACCAGCTCGCCGCCCTGCTCATTGCCTCTGCTGTCTCCAAAACGTACTGCCTAAGTGCCCAGATCAGCCGTCAAACCAGCTCCCTCGCGCCCACACAGGGTCACCTCCAAGCCTTGCCTCCCTCCCCACCCGTTCCATGGCTGCCACGCTCCTCCTGCATCACTGTGCTCCCCCCATTGCTTGGCTCTCCTGGCCTCTGCTGACCAAAGGAATTTGTCAATTGCACTACTGAGGTACACATTTGTTTAATCTTAGTGCTAAATGATGTAGATACGCAATCATAGAGTGGATTAGAAACCTCCAAGGATGGTTTATCAGAGCTCAAAAATTGCCATAATAGATCAAACATAGCTGCGATTTGCGCAATGAGCTATAGCAGATTGAACTTCAGAATCATAAACAGTCGATGTGTCCTGCTGCCCCCTAATGGGACTTTGCCAACCCTACCCATGACACAAATCTGCAATTATGGCACAAATCTGCAGCACACTGACCGTATTGGTCATAGACTTTTCTTCTATTGAAGTAACCAATGCATTACAGACGTTTGAGTGCAAACAAATGTACATGAAAATTCAATTGTAGACAGTGCTTTATGCAATTCACGAAGTTTGCAGCTGGATCCGATGCACATGTTTCGGGAATATGAAGGAAAGAGAAAGGCGGGACCGTTCCTTGCAGTCGCATCGGGTTCAGCAGCATCTGCGACAGCAAAGTCCAACGAGGAGGAGACACCTATTATGGTGCAGGCCGGCCTTCACTGTTATGTGGACCTAGCTTGTTTAAACCAACGAAATCGTCTAGTATTAGCTTAGCAGTAGCGGAAGATGAACCATGCCACAAACACACAAGCAGGCAAGCACTGAAAGATAGTACAAGAGATGAAATTAATGCATCTTCGGACTGATCGAGCATAAGATTTTCTTTCTTTCTAATTGTTGAGTTGCTGCTGTTTTTTTTTATTTCATTAGACTACTGACGATAAAAATCGAAATATGCCCAGTCGGGTACACGAGGACATCTATTTCTTGCAATTCATGAAGGGATATGTTACCTAAGCTGTATAGCTGTGACAGATGTGTTGCTTTATCTTTTGATTGCATGGAATGTTCACTCCATCTTGTAGCCAGTTTTGAGCAGATCAGAAGCTAGTTATACTCTCTGTACATCAATGAATCATTACTGTTTGCGACGTGTATATGTTGGGAAGAAGAACTGTATATGCTGAGTAATCTGCTTCTGCTGCAGGATTGTGGTTACAGTTTTTCTGCAGATCGATGCTTGTTATGGCATTTGCAGAAGCCACCCTGTAAAATAACAAGAAAAAGAACAAAGACACTTCTGAAAAACGTAAGCTTGGTTCGCTGCTGATCTCAAGATAGTGGTCAGACAAATGAAAGCTAAGGATGCAGAGTCCAGTTAGGTTAGGTGTCGTTGAATGCGCGCACAAGGCAAAACTGGCATTTGGGTTCTGGGCAGGAATGCACGCTTCAGACGAATGACAAAAGATGTGTATGTACTAGTTGAAAGAGCAGGGTATCAGTAACAGAGATGCGTGGCTTCTAAATTCGGTACCTGCAGTTCCTTTACTTCTTCACATGCAACTACTGCAGTAACCAGAGTATTTCAGCGATCTAGCTTGTGCATGCCAGTGTTCTGTGCATGGATGTTCATCAGTTTGCAACATTTGGCTAGCTAGCAATGCGGCACGTCTGAAACTAGATAGCAATGCGCACGTTTGAAAACTACTTCAAATGGCTAGCCAGCTATTTATACGTTGGTGCATAAGAACTTGCCAAACAGGTCCACGGTATTCTCAATACTCCAAAATACTCTGTTATGTCAAAACCGCGGTATTTTGTACCTACAGGCTAAATTATTGTAGTTTTACAATACTTATTTTTTTATAATACTTTAGTTTTATAAAAAGCTTTGTTAAAAACATTTTTAGTTGCGAACACAAAATTCCATGTGTAGTACTCCCTCTGCACTAGAGTAGTATATATTAGACTCTGTCTCAACAACCGAGCTTGAAAAGTTGAGGAATATTGGAGCATTAACAATTTTTTAACTTAGAATTTATTACCGTAGAAAAAATGAAAAACCTAATCCTTTGGTATCCTTCAAATCTTCGCTATCCTTCGCGTCTTCGATACGCTTCGAATCCTTATGTACCAGAAGCTAGGAAAGTGCACTGTATGGATCACGTATATATATGCTGTAACTGATTATCAGCAGATACACAAGCCAGTCAAAACTTGAACAATAAGACATACTATAACACAAGCAGCCGGCAGGAAAGCAAGTAAGGTACCGCAGAGTGGTTCAGACAAACAAGTGGCAAAAGTGTGAAACAGTGCTTCATAAAAAGATTGAAGAACAAAGAATACATGTATTAGTGAGAAACCAATGAATAAATAGCTTCGATATGACTGGTACTTTTGTGTTAGTGACGGTACTCACTGTGATTGAGCGCCTCAATGGAGATTCATTGGCTTGAACATGCAAACCTTTGATACCGCAAATATTTATTTCATTATCTAAAAGAAAAGGAAGGCAGCTCTTTCTTCAGAAACTAACGGAATAATATTTCTCCTAAATGCTTCTTCCATTTCAGCCATGATCGTTAAGTCAACAGAACATATATATTACCATCTAAAAGCACATGGATGGTCTCTCCTCCTTTTTCCAGGCTTGAGACCGGCTATGTGATTATAAGTGTCACCTTACAATGGCATAGGCGGAGTTCCCCACCCACCCTCCCAAAAAAGAAAAAAAGAAAGAAAAGCACACCTAAAAAATTAATGGAGACATTTTTTTTTGTATTTATCAAATAAGTACGAGACATAAGCTACAAACATAATAAAACATTTTTTCATTTAATTTTTCTTGGTACAAACATAAATTTGTAAAAAAAATTACTGCCCCCCCCCGCCCCCCCCCCCCCCCCCCCCCCCGAAAAGCACTCTATCTCTAAATAAAATAAACATTTTTTTATTTTTCATGATTTTGAATTTTTTTTAGCTTTTTCTTTTGCAACCCAGTCTAATGCTAAAAGAGAAACCGTTTTTCTTTTGTGATTTTCTTCGCACCCATGGACGAAATAAGCTGATGTCTTCCAAGTGGTGACAATAAGACCGTTGAAGCCTTCAAGATGGCCACCATCCTGTAAGCAGAAAGTTTATTATGGGTGGATTTCTAATTAAAAGGTGAAACGTACAGATGGATTGCTATGTACTGTATTCCTTAATTTGGGAATTTGGAATCTCCAAAAAATATTGCTTACAAACATTGAAATTACATTGGGGAGTTGCTTAGAAAAATCATCAGTATTAATTGGGTAAAATTCGAGTAATTAGTTAAATGTCATCCCACCTGATGCCAAGAAGTGGGCATATGTGGATACAAGTGGGAGAAAAAGAGAGACACAGGCTGCCCGTTTATTACCAGCTTGAGATACATGGCATGACCCAAGGAAAGAGATTCAAGGTTGGGTGCCCCCCTCCTCCTGCTGATCCCCACTCCAAGTGGCTTCACCATCGTCTGCCTGGAGATTAATTACACATAAACCAGCCGGACAGTCATCAGTAACACGATATGTGGTTTTCTATATAGAGTGTGAATCAATATGATGGAGTAGTTTCTACGCACGTACCTCTGCTTGGTCCGTAGCATCGTCGTCGTCGTAATAATATTCATCGTCATCGTTGTCACTATCCGTGGCATCACTTTTGCCTGCCTGGAGATTTATTAGCCAAAAACCGGCCATCAGCGACATGATATATACACATGTATAAATACAGCGATCAATCGATCGATATGATGGACAGTGGTATGTACGTACCTCATCCTGGTCGGTACCTGCATGATCATGTAGCCAACTCTTGAATTTGGTAACAAGGCCACGTATCTCCTGTTGGCCGTACCTCCCGACCTGAGGCTCCGTGGCATCACGTAATCTTCTCTCGAGTGATCTAATCATGCGATGTATCCTTTCTTTCTGGTGTGCAGCAGGACGGCCCACATCCTCGGGTCTGTCCAAACCACGTAGGATCCACTCGAGATTATCAATGAATTTACCTGCCTCCTTATCGTAGTTTTCCTTTTCTATGTAGAGATCGAGATACTTAGCATTGGGATGGGTTGTGGCAGCCTGCCTCAGCGCTTGCTTTGCTTCCTTTACTTCCCTGTAGCTGTTGTTAGTGCAGTCAAGCCAACAGGCGACTTCCTTCAGCAAAGGGCAGTTATTTCTCCTCCACGGCACCAAGCTGGCAGCGTCCTTTCTTTCAGCGCTTGCACTGTATCCCAGATTTTCAAGCATCAGCAATGCTCCTTCTCCAATAGAAATCTCTATCTTCTTCGTCCACAAGAATCTCAGCTTGTGAAACTCATTGCTGCCAAAAGTATATGATATGTTCTTTTCATCCTTGCTCCAGAGAACAAGGAAGAGGAGCGACGGCAACCTGCCGATGGCTTGAACATCCCGAACTTCTACCGCATCCACATGCAGCCATAGACGAGAAAGGAGTGGAATACTTAAATGATTGATCCATGACGGCACCCTCGGTATAACTATGCTATGCAGAATTAACTCGTACAGCTTTGTACAGGGTGCCAAGTCTTCCAAGCTATGATTGACGACAACCCCATAATCAGCATTACCAACATCATCCAAGACCATCAGACTATGGATCTTGTGCAGGTTGCACAGAGACTCCATCAGAGCCTTGCCTGCGGACTCCTCTATTTCAGTGAAATAGATCTTTGTCAGCTCCCTTAACTTTGTCAGCTTCCCCACCTCTGTGAATAAGTTTGGGCACTTCTCCACCTAATGTAGCTCCAGTTCTTCAAGGCATGTGAGTTTCCCTATCTCCCCCTTCATCACAGTACCTTCATCAGCCCACAAGCACCTCAAATTCATTAGCTCACCAATAGATGGTGGCAGCTCACTTATCAAACTTCCCCTTACATCCAATATCTCAAGAAACTTCAGATCATGTCCTATTCCTTCCGGGATCTTGACCGCTGTCTTCACTAGTCCCAGGTACCTCAGCAGCACCAACTTACCGAGATGCTCAAGACTACTACCTTCCGAAAAAACACAGTCCTCAATAACTAACACACGCAGTACTTTAAAGCTCAAAAGCAGGGGCATACTGTTGGCACTGCACCCAACAACATTAAATGACCTCAGGTGTTCCATGGCAATGCTAGAGTTGTGTTCCACACTTCTTCTGTGAAGTGCTAATCTGCGAACCCTATTTGTTTGTTGTCCTCGCGAACTTGTGCCATGCTGCTCCATATCATGTACTGTAACAAAGTTTATATCATTTGATATGGTGCGGATGAGATCGAGCACCATATCATGGACACGACAACCACCTTGGCTGCCATCATATTCATCAATCCACCGGATCATGCTTTTGTTAACTAGCTCGTTGAAATAGATCTCCCCGAGCTCAAATGACCCTATACCTTCTCTATCTGGGACAAAACCTTCACAGACCCACCTCCAAATCAGTGTTCTTTTCCCGATCAAGCTATCTTCAGGAAACATACTTAGATATAATAAACATGTCTTCAAATGGGAAGGTAGATCATAATAGCTAAAAGACAATATCTTTCTTGTGTTATGAACAACTTTGTTGTCTTCATGCCCAAAACCAATGGCATCATACACCTTAGACCAATCCTCACATCGTTTACCAACAAGCAAGCTAGCTATTGTAATGATAGCTAAAGGCACACCACCACATTTCTTTAAAATTTTGTTAGTCACTTCAGCAGACTGGTTATCTGAACTTGCTCCTTCTCCACCAAATGTTCTTGTATAGAATAACATTTTGGAGTTATCATCAGAAAGTGGTTCCATCCGGTAGATACCACCAGCTTTTGTGGCAACATCAACATCACGAGTTGTTATGATTATTCTACTTTCTGGATGACTATCCATGAAAGCACAATTCATCATCTCCCATGTTGGTATATCCCATATGTCATCAATAACAATAAAGTACCTATTGACATTATAAGGCAAAATCTTTAATTAGCAAGAACTATCTAACATATAACCACTAGAACAAGAAGCACCCCAACACACCAGAACTGAAAAGACATTAACAATCGTAAAAAAATTATATCCTAGATAAATCTCAAACTTTAAATTTTCTTTTCCAATATTGGCTCTTCAAGTATCTTTTTTCATATGGCTAAATTCTAGATAACTGGATGTGCATTAGTTAGTAGCAAACTTAGAGATAGTTGACCACAGAAGTAATCCATGTAACGACTTCGTTAATGTGATTGATGGTAATAATCTCGAACTTTAGCAAAGAAACAGAGGTGCCATGCGACCAACTGATCTATGTGGACTTGGCAGTGGCTGACATGTGTGCAGCTAGTAGAGAGTGAAGTTCGGATCAAGCAGGTCTGCAGCTTGGCCATGATTGTGGGCGTATATGTGTGCATGTTTCCTACTAAACGCCTTGTAATCAGTTGAGCTCAAGCTCATGAGGAAAAAGGGAACAGAGAAAATGCACAAGTTGAATTTGGGTATATATTATGTTCCTTTTGTTTTGGCTTTTCTTTAATGTACCTTGTCCAATAATATATGAATGAGAAATTGCTATGTAAAAATGAAAAAAAAACAAACAAATGTTGCCTATACATGTTATAGTTCTGGAGTAGATGAATCGGAAGCAAAATATATATGTCCTTCATTATTTGTTTGGCCAAAGCCTAAAGTAACATTCCTATTATGTTGGGCATTATGCCATTGCATATATGCTAAGCAGATTAATTAACCACGCCCATACTAAGTATTTTCATTGACATGTCGCCACAACTCAAAGCCTTTAAGTCTAGTTGGGCACAGGTGGCAAAGAGAAGTTATTGACGAGTATAGGGGTGAGGTTAATGCGTACCTCCTGTCTTTTAGGAATTTTTGTAGGTCGTTTATCAGCTGCCGTTCATCCATTGTTGCTGCATCTCTGTACAGCTCCCTGTCTAGTTCAAGGAGGATATCCCTAAGAACTTTCTTTGTATCTGGATTTTGACCAACTGGAACAAAACCCCCACAATCAAAATTCTTCCTAAGCTTGTCATACACCGCTTTAGCAAGAGTTGTCTTGCCCAATCCTCCAAATCCAACAACGGAGACAACCTTGAGCTTTTCACCGGACGGATCATCGCCCATAGACAACCTCTCTGTTAGCTCATCCATTGACTTTTCAATGCCAACAAGGTCAGAGACCTTGCTGTACATGGCCAAGAGACGTGGGTCGACTTCCGTTCTCGCATTAGTATTGCCAATAACATCTTTGTATCTGTCATACCTATCCTTCACCTCTCTAACTTGGATCTTGATGTCTCTGATGTCATTAGCAATTTCGTGACGAGTCTTGAGCTTGGTGACCTTCTTGTATGTCTTCTTGATGAACCCAAAGAAGGTGTGTGGCTTGGTCGGCTCAAGACCCTCGACACGCACCATGAAGGAGTCGAGGCTGTCCTCGATAGCAAAGGACAGCTCCCTGACATCGTTTGCCCAAATTTTGACCAGTGGATCAAGCTGGTCTAGTGGCACGTCGGATACCTTCAGAAGTGCAGCTTGTATGACCAGGAGCTCGTCCATCAGGTCCTTGATCCCCTTCTTCAAACCCTTCTGCAGGTTGTACTCATCCTGTAGCAGCTCCCCTAGCTTGGGGAGGAGGGTGCCCAACGCCCCCGTGGCAAACTCCATGGCCTGCAGGCTCCCACAGTCTCCTGTTTGCGAGCTTCTTTCTTGTTCCTATTTTCCAACTTCTATCTGAATATCACGATAGAATGAAGAAGATGATTGATTATTCAAGTAGCAGCAGGCCTAGGCAGATGGATCTAAAGGAAGCTTAGGAGAAAAAGGAGTCAAACCTGGGGCGCCTTCACAGTTCCACTCCCCACCTCCGATCTGACGACAAGCTAGCTAAGCTGACTGAAGTGCAGCCGGATCTGGTTGTACAGTTGTACTCGCTGCCAACGACGGGAGGCGGTGAAGATTGCTGAGGGGGTGGGGGTTGCAGCCGGATGACCGCCGCCGCCGCTGCCTGGAGCTCTGCTGGGACGAAGAGGCGCCGCCGGATTTGCCCCCTTCTTGGAGCTCGGCACCACCGTACCGCCGGAGCTGAGAGACGCTCCCACCTGCAGCTCTGCTCGAGAGGCTCGAGGGGGACGGAGTCAGGCGTCACGGCGGCAGGCGGGGAAGGACTCGGCCTTGTCGATCTGTGACCGCGGCGACGGCGAGAGGGTGGAGGAAGGACGAATGGGAGCGGCTGGTCCTGCGGAGCAGAGGAGGACTAGCATGGAGTCAAGCACGGTCGGGACTGAGATCAGGTGACTTGCTGTGGACAAGTCACCGATGAACAGTATGGTGCCTGGCCCCCTCTCCAGACCGTCTGGTCAAGGATTGACGGATGGATCTTCGTGAACAGCATCCGAGCTACAGTAACCCCGTCTACAAGACCTTGCGTGCAGTGGATGAGCTACAGTGACCCGTCTACAAGAACTCACGTACAGTAGATGAGCTACATTGATTCGCGTACAGTACAGTCTACAGTGCTTTGCTACAGTGTTCGATCTGGGCTGCCCATCCTCCATCCAACGGCTGGCTTCCCGCCCGTTACGGCGTGACTGGCCAGTCACTCACTGGATCTCGGTCCGGGGAATGGAGTAGCAGATTTTGGGGGTCTTGGGGGAGGAAGTACTAGAAGCCACCTTAAGCCTCCATTATTGGGGTTTAAGCATATGCGTTGTATTGTAGCTTATGATTTATTTTTTACGGTATATTTGTACCTGGCGAACGTTCACGGTAAGGGGATGGCAAGCGAACCATCTTTGCTGGCTGTTTTAGTTGTTAAACGAGATCAAACGATGGCAGTTTTTAAACCAAATTTGCCTTCTCGGAAAAAAACTGCCATATCGCCTAAAAAAAATGTCATCTCTCACCACTTCCTCACAACTAAACTGTCAGCAAATCGTTCGCATGTGTCACCCTCCCTAGTGAACGTTCGCCAGCTGTGTCACCCTCCTTTTTCACACCCGGTTTCTTGTCACATCATGTTGATGCCCACGTTACAAAGTCGTTAAACAATGTCATGTTTCTTGAAAAAAAAGTAAATATGTTATGCAAGACAATTGGTAATTAGAGAAATAGAGCTGATGCCTTTTAGAACAACAAATAATATGATTCTAATTCTTTTGGAAAACCACAAGGGCATGGGGACTCTGCAATTCATATACAAAAGTTGAGTTCACTTAGACGTAAAAAATAGCGTATGTTAAAATAAATTCGAGGCATGTAGTCGATCATCCGAGGACCAAGCATGTAACACCTCCATGTATTAGCAACAGTAATCACCTCTTGATAATGCCAGGTCATCATAATTAACAGTGCATGATCATCATTGCATCATATCACATTTCAAATTCAAATTCAGATTGCAAATCAATTTAAATATAAAAATAAAAGTTGTTCCAAAAGTTAAAACAAAATAGTTCATAATTTTGCAAATAATTCATAGGCATTTATAAAAATATAAACAACATTAATTGAATTAATTAAACGACCCTATCATCCTCAAAACAGTACCAAACAGCACTAATTAATCCTTTTGCAATTAAATAAAATACAAATAAAAGCATTTATACTCCAAACCTTTTTTTATATCAGTGTTAAATAATGCAATGTAATTATTGGGCTAAACCATATATTTTACAAAGCTGTATTTGGATCCACACTTTTGCAAAAACAGTGAAAGAAAAGGAAAAACAGAAAAATAAAGAAAAAGGAAAAAAAACCCTGGCCGACTGGGCCTCGGCCCAGCCGGCCGGCTCACCCCGTCGCTCCCCTGGCCTATATGGCCTCCCAGCCACCCCCGAACCCTAGCCCGAAACCCCACTCTCCCCCTCTCGCTCCCCTCACCCTCCCGCGCCGCCGCCGTCGTCGCCGCCGTCGCCGTCTGCCGTCGCCGCCTCGTCCTCGTCGTCGACCGCCTCCTCGCCGGCTTCTCCAAGCCTCGCCGCCCCCTCTCCTCGGCAACGCTCGTGAGCTCCGCCGTCCGCCTCCCCTTTTCCCTCTGTCGCCAACGCCGTCCATCGCCGTCGCCGCACGCCGTTCGCGCGCCCCCTGCTCGCTCGCCGTGCTAGCCGCTCGTCCCGAGCGCGCGCTCGCCCGCGCCTCCCCTCGCGCCGCTGCTGCTCCGTGCCATCGCCGCCTCCCGCTGCAGCCGCTGCTCCCGCCCCGCCGCGCGCGTCCGCTGCCGCCGTGGCTCGGCCCGCCCGCCGCTGGCCGCCTCTGCCCGCTCGCCCGCGCCCGCGCCCGCTCCGCCGTCGCTCCTGCTGCTGCCGCCCGCCGCTGGCCTCGCCGCCTGCCCCGCACGCGGCCGCGGCCTCGCTCGGGCCTCGCCGTCACGGCCGTTCGTCCGTGTCCGTGCACGCACACGCGCCGGACCGGACGTGTCCGCCCCCTCCCGTATGCTCGCGCGCACTGTGGTCGCCGGACATGTCCGGTGCCCGAACGGGCACGGGCGGACATGTCCGGCCTGTCCAGATGACAGGTGGGGCCCGCCCCCTGGTTTAAAAGAAAACGAAAATAAAAAAATAAAATAAATAGATTAAATAAATTAAAATAAATAAAAAGTTTTAAAAATAAATAATAACTGGTTATTAATTAATTAATTAACTAACTAATTAATTAACTTAATTAACTCTGATTAATTAATCTAATTATTAATTAAACCTAATTAATCTGTAATTAAATATTTAATTAACCCTAATTACTGTTTCGGATAATGTTAATTTAAATAATTAAAATAATTCCAGAAATTGATAAAAACTTTGAAAAATCATATCTTTTAAACCGTAATTCGGATTAAAATAATTTATATATGTAAAACAATCAAAAAAATATGACGATTCCGAATATGCCCTCCGTTCATCTGTCACATGTCCCTAACTACCTGAACATGGAACCATCCCCTTTGGTTCACCTGTCTGACAGACGTCCGAAACCGGGAAAATGTTCCAGTTAATCTCCCGCTTCGTCTGCCACGTGTAGCACTGCGTTAGGGCACCTCTCGAATAGCGTGCTACCATGCCATGGTTCTGTGATTGCATTTATTGCTTGTATTTATTATTTCTTCCCCCTCTTCTCTCCGATAGACCCCGTGACTGACGCTGTTGCCACTGCCCCTGTGATCGACTTCGTCGCCGACGACCCATCCTTTTCAGCAGAGCTTCCAGGCAAGCAAAACCCCCTTGATGCATGCCTATATCACCTATTCTTTCTCCCTCTTGCTTGCATTAGAATTTGCTGCTGCTATTGTTTTATCCTATTCTGATACATAGCCTGTTTATTGTAACTTCTGTTGATACTTTACCTGATATCCTAAATGCTTAGTATAGGTTGGATGAAATCCATCTGTGGCCCTCTCCTTTGTACTAGTTGCCCCGCTTAGTTACTAGTGCCCCCGATCGAAGTGATCGTCGGGCTGAGACTAGCACAGCACCGCACACCCCCCTGAGTTCGACTCTACAGAGCTATCCTCGAGTGACGAGGGTGATACCTCTTAACCCACTCCCGATGATGCCTTTGTAACTCAGCTAGTCGGACGTGGATTACTGAGGGTGATTCCTCTTCCTCCACCTCCGGTGAAGCTTCTGTCGTGCAACCCCTCAAGTGTGGACCATCGAGGGTGATTCCTCCTAGTTCTCCTTGACGGACTACATCGGGTAGGATTCCAACGAGGGTGATTCCTCGGATTCCTCCTTGTTGTTCTGAACACACAGTTACTGGGATTTTACTACACTTACTGGATAAAGTCGGTTCGACCCCGAGGGGTACCCGCGAGAGATGTGAAGTCGGGTTGACCGTGAGGGTACCCACGAGATAATTACGAGGCGCAGCCGGGCAGGCAGAGACCGCCCTTGAGAGGGATGGGCCTGGCCCTTGTTGCACTTCCTCGAGACGGGACGACAGGTGTACTGATCGTCACCGCGAGCTCCTAATAATGCGCTAACGGATTTGGGTATTGATCTGAGTGGGTCGTCGTGCCCTTTACGCACTACCACCACGTGGGATAATGGTTTAATGGGGCCCTCTACACCGTATGTATCAGCCGAAAGCTTTGTCAGACATCCAATTCAGCATTGTGGCCGGGTCAGATCGTGTCGTTGGCGCTGGTATCCACCTTGCGCACAACGACCCGGAGTGCAAAGGGCGATGGCCCAAGACCCCTGAGCGCTTAGGATGTAGACCGGCGGGGACCTCTCTGCTGAGCTGTAGGTAGGGCTGCGGTGTGTCGATCAGCCGAGGCCGGACATCACCAGGAACAAGGGTGTGCGGCCGGAGTTAATCGAGCGTGTTGGGTAACAGTAGTGCACCCCTGCAGGGAAGATATCTATTCGAATAGTCGTGTCCACGGTAACAGGACGCTCAGTGTTGTATCCCGATCTATTACTACTTGAATTGGATACATGTGAATTAATTGTAAGCTCCGGGATTGCTTTCTCGCAGGGAGTCGAGAAAGGATCTCTGGGCTTTGCTTCAACATGCTTGTTAATTAATAATACGCTAATCTGCACTCTTCTTATGCTTCAAGACCCTGAAGATGCTAGTCTTGATAGGCTAGGCCTTTCTCTCTATTCTGGCTTTGCTGCTATACAGTCCACAGATACAGCCTTTTCACTTGATACCAATGCATAATTAGACTAGTTCTGATGTCAGTCTTGCGAGTACTTTGGATGAGTACTCACGGTTGCTTTGCTATTCTTTTTCCCCCATACCCGATACTTGCGATCAGACGTCGAAGCCCAGGAGCAGAAGATCCCCGGAGGAGCGTACTACTACGTGGAGACCGCCGACGACCAGGAGTAGTTCGGAGGCTCCCAGGTAGGAGGCCTTGCCTCTTTCGATCAGATGTCGTTGTTTGTTTTCGCCTTCTTAAGGCACCCTTGTTTATCTTTGTGTCTGTACTCAGATACTTTTGCTTCCGCTGATGCTTGTATGACATCGAGCTTATGTATTCGAGCCCTCGAGGCCCCTGGCTTGTAATATAAAGCTTGTATGCCTTTTATTTGTGTTTAGAGTTGTGTTGTGATATCTTCCCATGAGTCCCGGTTCTCGAGCGTGCACGTTTGCGTGTATGATTAGTGCACGTGTCGAGCAGGGGCGTCACAAAGCAACTACATGATCATTTTCGGATGCGCAAGATTGTCTTCGATCGTTTGTACCATGGCGTCCGGTCCTATGATGACTACTTTGTCTTGAAGAAGGACACCGTGGGAACGATTGGCTTCTCTGGTTACCATAAGTGCACGGCCGCACTCCAGATGCTAGCATACGGCACGACCGCTGATTCGTGGGACGAGTATCTACGGATGTCTGAGAGCACGTGCGGAGATGCCATGGTCAGGTTTGCAACTGCCTTGGTCGAGGTGTTCGGACCTCAGTACCTGAGAGAACCAACTGTGGCAGACACCGAGAGGCTCTTGGCAATCTCAGAAGCAAGAGGGTGGCCAGGTATGCTTGGATCTCTTGATTGCATGCATTGGAAATGTAAGAACTGCCCGAAGGCTTTACAAGGGCAATATCAGGGTCATGTTAAGAAGCCCACCATCATTCTTGAAGCAGTTGCATCACAGGATCTTTGCATGTGGCATGCTTTCTTTGGCATGTCCGGGTCTAACAATGACATCAATGTGCTGCAGCGATCGCCGTTGTTTGCGAGGCTGACTGAAGGAAAAGCTCCTCCTTGCCACTATACTGTCAATGGACATGAGTACAACATACCCTACTATCTGGTTGACGGTATCTATCCTCCGTGGGCTACCTTTGTCAGCACCATCTCTAACCCAGTTGGCCAGAAAAAGGCTCACTTTGCCCAAAGACAAGAAGCAGCTAGAAAGGATGTCGAGAGGGCATTTGAAATTCTGCAGACCCGTTTTGCAGTTGTTCATGGACTTGCTAAACAATGGGATCCGGAGACCTTGTGGGAAGTGATGACATGTTGTGTGATCATGCACAACATGATCATTGAGGATGAGGGTGATGATGCTGCCACAGCTCTAGAATTTGAGAATATGGGTCATCCTATCCAGCTTCCAGACCAGAATCCGGCCAGATTTGAAGACTTTATTCAAATGCATCAACAAATTCGGCATCGACCAAGTCACGAGTAGCTGAAGGAGAATCTAATAGAGCATTTGTGGGCGGTTAAAGGGGACAACAATGTTGATGTAATATTTAAACTTTTTAAAATTTGAACTAGTGATGCATGCGGCTATTTGAACGTCTGCAATCTATGTATGTGTTTATTTGCAAGTGCGGACTTAAAAAAACAGAGGGAGGCCGGATGTATGCGGCTACGGTTGGATGGCGTCCTTCAGCATTCGTGTCCGCGGACGGATTGCCGTTGGAGATTCCCTAATGTTTGGTCTCCGACAAGTTAATTAGGAGCGGCAGGCAGGAGGAGATGAATACACGGCCATGAGTAGTCTCTGGGTTTCACATTGGCAAGGTTCTCGCACATGCATGCACAGTAGGCGTTGCTGGGTAATGGTACGGGACACGCAGGCAAGAACTATTGAATTACATATCTGGTGAAATTTGCGAGGAAGAAAATATCAATGGTGGGCTCTTGTGTCGTATGTACTGATGACATGGTCACATGGTGGGGTTGCACCTTGTGAAAAGCCCCAACCTGCTGCTAGTGTCTACCCTGAGTAATGGTCCATCAATACAACGTCGCAGACGTCCATGTGTGGCCGATTTCACTGTTTTGACCCTTTTGGCATGTTTTAGCACGATCTGACCCCATGCGGGAATTTTTTTCGGATCTGACCCTTTTCCTACCGCCACCCGATTTGGCGGTAGGCTATAACAGCCTACCACCACTGCCTCCGACGGTAGGGGTTGGGTCAACGCAGACGGCGCCATCTGTTCCTACTGACGTGGATAAGTGGCTACCGCCACAGAGCGCGGCGGTAGACTGTGGTGCCCTACCGCCATAGTCTGTGGCGGTAGGGTGTCAATACATGTAAGTCAGTGGCTGGGGCATGGTTGGGCCTCACAAGCCACCCATTCGCCCCCAAATCCTTTCTTCCCCGAGCTCATCCCCTCTTCCCCCTCTCTCCTCCATCCTAGCCTCCACCAAATCCATCTCCATTGCTTGAGCTTTCTTCGGTGGATCGAGTCCATTTTCATCACCCAAGGTACCTCACTCACTCTTTTCTTTTTGGTTGGTTGGAATCATCTTATTTGGTGGCATTGGTTACTTTTATGCAAACCCTTGTTGTGCTCCTTGTTGTGTGAAATCAATGGATTTGATGGATGCTAGGGTTCTATTTGTGCTTGACCATGTGTAATATTCCTAATATTGTTGTTTGTAGCAAGATCTAGGGTTATTGTTTGGGATTTTTCTAGGGTTAGGGTTAGGGTTAAGCAATTTTATTATTCAGTTGTTAGGGTTAAGCCGTGAAATTTTGTTATTTTGTTTTGTTGTTTGAATGTATTGTATAGAACTTTCTCAATCCATGGAATGCATAGTAGCTATCCGATCCATATTTTGTTGCCGACCTATCTTTGACTTTTTCCACAATGTATTTACACTAGTAGAAAATGGGCCTTTAGTCCCGGTTGGGAAGGGCCTCTAGTCCCGGTTTTCCAACCGGGACAGCGCAATCGGGACTAAAGGCTCCCCCTTTAGTCCCGGTTGGGTCACAAACCGGGACTAAAGGCCCTCCACGTGGCTGCGCTCGTGCGCTGGGGCTGGAGGACCTTTAGTCCCAGTTGGTAATATTAACCGGGACTAGAAGGCAGCCACGCGTCAGCACCTGCCAGGTGCTGGTGTTTTTTTTTTGAAAGGAGGGGTTTAGGGGTTTCATATTGTGTTTCCCCTTTTCTTTTTGTGTTTACCATTCAATTCCTTTACATTTAGGGTTTTCATTTTTATTTTATTGTTTTCATTCAACTCGACGCTAGCTACTACATATAGCAATGAAGGAACCATTACACAACATCGTCATGATCAATATATAGAGAGAAGTGACCTCTCTTTCTCTGTGCTTGGTCGAACAACAAGTTTTCGTATATCTATTCGACGCTACTACACATAGTACACGTTCATGCATATATACAATATAACATCTCTTACGATCCCTAATATCTAATTACCAATATCGCATTGCATATTCCGATGGTATTCTCCGTCTGTAGGTATGACATGCTCAACAAAGAATCCCGCCAATTCCTCTTGAATTGCTCGTATGCGATCAGTTGGTAGGAGTTCGTCCCGCATCCGCCGGATCTAATTTAAAGAAGGGGGTCAATATATATATATATATGAATGAAACTCAACACAATTGATGGTAATAAAATAAATATGTGAATATTGTTTATGTACTTCAAATTGTTCTAAAGATCTGCCCCGCTCAGAGATCTTGTGACGAATGTACTCGCAAACGTAGTATCCACATAAATTATTCCCGGGTTCCTGCCACAAGAACTTTACGAGAATAGAGTTCAATCAAAATGATAATCAAGCATGATAATGGTATTGAAACTAGAATCAATGAGAGATGCGCGGAACTAGCTAGCTAGTAGTACTTACTTTGGGGTGTGAAAATCGCAGCTCCTTTTTCCATTCACCCCTAACCTGGTTGGTGAACTTTTTCCAAACCCTGCCCGGCAAAGAAAATGATTACTTGATATCAGAAAATGAACGAAAGTTGCCGATATGGTGCGATAATGATTGAACTTACTTCTGGAGCATTTGACTCAGGTCTGCCCACTCCTTAGGCTCTTTACGTCTCGAGTCCAAGACAATTACTAGTCCCGCGTCAAGCTGAATGGCTAGCAGAATATAGTGGAACCTGCACACGCATAACTCATCAATTACACTTAACCTCGAGTAAACGAAACAGAATTTGCACAAGACAGTAACACTCACTTGAAGTTGTAAGGAAATAGTATTTCCCTTTTGTTTTGTTGTCCAAGTAACGCCTTTAGCAAGTTTTTCTCTGTATCATCGGGTTTTTTTTGTGCCGTATATTCATTTACGGTATTTGGGTTAATGAACCCAATGTCATAGATTTTTCCTCTGCATTCGAGGATCTTCAATCTGCATAATATAGTGTGAGGATAATTATACATGCAATGAACGAGCTGAGCTAGAGACTTAATTACAGAAAAAATACTTATAGACAATAGCAACTGACGATAGTTTTGTCGAGGGCGTCTTGATTGTATAACTGAAATAATTCTTCAAATTCAATGTACAACGCCTCGACTCCATTGAAGTAGTGCTCATCTTTAATTCCCACGTAGATACTGTCGGTCCCTTCCTTGCAGGCTTTCAAGTACCAGTTATGCAATGTTCGCATCATCGTTCATAGATGCGGGAGCTGCTCAGGTCTGACGAGAGGCTTCCCGTGCTCGTATCTAAAGGCTACCTCAGCCATTTCGAACTGTACCTCATCACCTAAGTAATCACCAAGAGTGTAATCAGGATGAGCGGCCGCTACCCCCAAATCATTAGCGATATCGGGAAACACCTTGAGCGGGGGGCACGATTGTTTTTCCTGTTTGCCGAGCTGAGGAATTATTTTCCCACTTCTTGAAGCACTGCTACTTCCCGACCTTTTCACTTCATGAAATGTCTTTACAATACAGCGGTCATAGTGTGAGAGCGGCGGAGGAGGTGGTGGTCGCTTAAGGGCATCCAGACAGCGCTTCGCTTTTACCGAATCTATTTTCTCCTTTGGATCTGGATGTTTCGGTGCAAGCTGGCGTTTCACATCGGCAGCCACGAGCTCCTTGTTTTCCTCCTTAGTCATCTCATATGGTAACTTGGCAGGAGCCTTCTTGACGCTTGGACCTGCTCTGGATTTCTTCGTTGTTGTACTGCTAGCCGCCGGAGCGGCGGCGGGTCTCTTCCTCCGTTGCTGAGGCGGCGGAGGAGGCGGAGTCAGCTAACGCAGCGGAGGAGGCGGAGTCCGCTGAGGCGGCGGAGACAGCTGAGGCGGTGGAGGATTCTGCTGAGGGGCCTCCTCCGGCGGAGTCCGCTGATGTTGCGGAGACAGCTGAGGCGGCGGAGTGTGCTGACGTGGCGGAGACGACTGAGGCAGCGGAGAAAGAGCTGGAGTACTGTGAGGAGTCTGCTGAGGGGCCTCCTCCGGCTAAGTCTGCTGACGCGGCGTCCATTGTGGAAGCACGATGTTTTCCTTTCTCCATAGAATGGTAGTCCTTACGGCATCTACCAGATGAGTCTCCCCTTCACCTGTAGGGTACTCAAAGTCCAGCCCCTCGAATCCATTGGTAACTTCATCCACCCCGACAATAGCATAGCCATCTGGAATCGGATT
Organism: Elymus sibiricus; assembly: GCA_039707655.1. Lineage (NCBI taxonomy): Eukaryota > Viridiplantae > Streptophyta > Magnoliopsida > Poales > Poaceae > Elymus > Elymus sibiricus. The sequence goes on from CM077674.1 coordinate 30,887,703, forward strand.
GCAATGGAAAGTTCCATCAGGTCGAGGAGGTAAGACATAGCCGACCGCCACCTTCAAGGTTAGGTTGCTGCATTTCTCCATTAGCTCACAATGTTCCCTCTCCGTGAAATCATCCACGAGGTAGTGAGGAGCCGTGATATCAGGCTGAAGGAGCTCCGTGGAAGCCACGCTACTTTTCCGCTGAGATGGTGGGGTAGCTTCGTGGGCAGTATCGAATGAAGGATCTTCGTGCTGCTGATATGGTGGGCCGGTAGCTCGCTGACTGGTAAGTGCCTCTAGTTTCTTCTCCTGCAACGCTAATCTTTCTTCTACCTTCTACATCCGGTCTGCATTCTCTTTCTTCTTCCTCCCTCGGCTTCTATAACCAGTGCTGTTGGGAAACCCATGCACCCACGGAACGGAGCCTGATGTGCCTCGTGTTCGTCCAGGGTGTTCAGGATTCCCGAGTGCGCGTGACAGCTCGTCCTTGTCTCTGTCGGGATGGAACCTCCCTTCCTGCACGTCCTTGATTGCTTCCTGAATCTTTATGACGGGTGTTTCAAGTTATTCTTTCGTGTAAACACACTTCCCTGTTTCTGGGTCCAAAGTTCCCCCTTGCCCGAAGAACCAAGTCCTTGCCCGTTCGGGCCAGTTCAATGTCGCTGGTTGGATCCCTTTAGCAAGCAAGTTGTTCTCAGCTTTGTCCCACGTAGGCCGGGCAACCTTGTAGCCACCTGACCCCGTAACATGGTGATACAGCTTCTTTGCAGCATTTAGCTTATTTGTCTGTGACCTGTTCTTAGCTTTCTCCGATTTCTTGTACGCCACAAATGCGGGCCAGTGATCTTTTATCTTCGCATATTGACCGGTGAATTCTGGAGTCTCGTCTTTCTAGACAAACTGTTCGTTCAATCTTTTCTTCCAGTTCTTGAATTGTTCTGCCATCTTCTTAAGAGCCCATTTTTTGACTTTTCGCTGTATAACTGGGTTATTTGGATCCTCCTCTGGCGGTAGGCTAAAATTTATCATGAGCGAGTTCCAAATCTCATCTTTGCATCTATCGTCGACATAAGAAACTCCATCGTCCTTCTTCTTATTCCATTCTTGGATGCTGATCGGGACGCTGTCCCTAACAACAACTCTGCACTGATGTATAAATCGGTCTTGGGTCCGCTTGGGAACAATCGGTTTGCCATCTGGATCGACTTCTTCGATCGTGAACCTTTCATTCTCGCCCAACCTTTTCTTCGGGCCTCGTCTCCTTATAGAAGTTTGGCTCGATCCGGAGGGCTAAAAGAAGAAAGAAGCGTTAATATATGTACATACAAAACAATTAATGCATCTAGTCAGCAGAGGCTTAATTAATATATATACCTCGCCAGACTTTGCAATAGTTAAGGCTCCAACATCGGCGGAGCCGTCATCTTCTCCCTCCTCCATTCGATCACCGGAGCCGTCATGTTCTCTTCCCTCACCATCGGAGTCGTTGAGAAACTGTGAGGGGCTATCATCACCTCCGTCGCGGATTATATCCCCCAACATCTCTTCTTTTTCTAAGTCTCTGCCGTGTTCCATAGTTTCTGTAAATATTACAACATGGCAATATACAACCATGAGAGATGGATTAGTGGCAAACATAGACCTAATCACAACAAGGAATCATATGCATATGAGTAATGGATTAGTGGATTATCGGGGTTATGTTTTAACGACCCCCTCCCCCCTCATGTCGAAGTTATAAGGAAATTATCGGGGTTATGTTTTAACGACCCCCCCCCCCTCATGTCAAAGTCAATGAACAACATGAAAATTTGTAAGCGATTGCAAAACTTTTATGCTTCATTTATATGAAGATCAATTATCCAATATAACTATGTTCGCGATATGAGGCATTGGACATTATCTAGAATCATATCTGATGAGTCGTCCTATCTTTCGGGAGAGGATATCTCATCTCATCCATCTCCATCTCATCTCATCCATCTCGTCTCATCTCAATGAACAAAAATTTATATTACACATGAAAATATCACAAATTCATTACATACGCTCGGAACAAAAATATCACAAATGAAATGACTTTGATCATGAATAATGCTATAAAAATGACTTTGATCATGAATAATGCCATAAAACATTTGCATAAATATTACACATGAATAATATCAATGACTTTGAGATCATGAATAATGCTATAACTCTTTTCCACCTTACAAAAATATTTCTACAATATTTACTAAAATTCCAAAGTTGGAATTTATTTTGTTCATGGTTTCTTTGGTTTACAAAGGAACCATATTTTCTACAAGTCTTCTGCTCCCACCAAAATTATCCTAGCAAGTAGACAGTACCTACAACCCATTTCACCAAAGACTTTGGGTTCCACAGTTAAAAAATTTCAAATTTCCTTCAATTCAAATTTGGACCAGAAACAAACTCTCTGATACAAACTCAATTTTTATAGCTCCAAAAATTCTAAAACTTTGCCAAACTCTCTTATATACATCAACACCTCACCACAAAAATTCCTCAAAATTCCTAAAATGCCTAGACCTCTCTGACATTTCATCATATAGGTTGTGTGCACACTGTTCACTGTCGAAAAATTCAGTTATCTGAATTTGGTTCAGAGAGAGGGGTCAGCGTCTGCCAGCAGCGCGAGCGGCGTCGGGGTCGGCGGCGTCGGCGTCGGCGCCTAGCAGGGGGGGAATAGGAGGAGGAGGAGGGGATCGGGGCGGCGCTCATAGTGAGGAGGCGTCGGCGACGGCGTTAGGGCAGGGCTCGGGGACGGCGTCGGGGCAGGGCTCGAGGACGGCGTCGGGGGCGGCGATGAGGAGCGGGCTCGGGGAGGAGGGCGAGGAGGTCCGGCGACGAGGAGGGCGGGGAGGTCCGACGACGAGGAGCGGGCTCGGGGACAGCTCGGAGGCAACGGCGAGGTCCGGCAGCCTGGCGGCGTCGAGGTGGTCTTCGGCGTCGGGGGAGAGGGAGATTGAAAACTGCAGATGGTGTTTGGAAAATTTTCTAAGTGCTGCTTATATACACAGAGTTTTAGTCCCGGTTGGTGGCTCCAACCGGGACTAAAGGCCCCCTTTTAGTCCCGGTCTGAGCCACCAACCGGGACCAAAGGTAAATTTCACCAGCCCAAAGGGCGCCAAACCAAGGCCTTTAGTCCCGGTTGGTGGCTCGGACCGGGACTAAAGGGGGGCCATTAGTCCCGGTCCTAGCCACCAACCGGGACAAAAGGGTGGCACAACCGTGGGGTGGTGAAAGTTTAGTCCCACCTTGCCAAGCGAGAGGAGATCGCACCGGTTTATATACGCGGCTGCGATCTCTCTCCCAAGCTCCTCTCTAAAGCAGGCAGTTAATTGCCTAACCTCTGCCCTGTTGGGCCGACTAGCCCCGCGGGCCTGCATCCTGGCCCATATATAGTTGGGTTTCTAGTCGTATGCAGGCCGTGGTGTCTGCTAGTAGGCGGGTATTTTTTTATTTTTTATGTTATTTTTTGCATATGTTATCTTTTTTTATTTTTTATGTTATTTTTTGCATATGTTATGTCAATTTTAATATTTTTTCATAACCACTATACAATATATGGCACATGTTATGTCTTTTTATTTTTTATGTTATGGCAATTTTAATTTTTTGCATATGTTATGTTTTTTTATGTTATTTTTTGCATATGTTATGTCAATTTTAATATGCTTTCATAACCACTATAAAATATATGGCACATGTTATGTCTTTTTATTTTTTTTTGTTATTTTTTATGTTATGGCAATTTTAATTTTTTGCATATGTTATGTCTTTTTATTTTTTATGTTATTTTTTATGTCATGGCAATTTTAATTTTTTGCATATGTTATGTTTTTTTATTTTTTATGTTATTTTTTGCATATGTTATGTCAATTTTATTTTTTATTTTTTATGTTATTTTTTGCATATGTTATGTCAATTTTATAGAGAGGAGCGGGCTTGAGGTAAAGTCGGAGGTATGTACCTCATTTTTATATAATTTTAAGTTAATATTATTTTGATCATAACTAGAGTTTTATAAAAGCTTTTTAGTTGCTTCTTTTTGCTATTGAAGAATATTATAGTTTTGTTTTAGTTGATCATAACTAGAATTTGACATAACTTTATTTCATGATATAGATTTTCATCAGATAGTATTTTCTGTTAACCTAATAATGTTATATTTTCTTTATGTCATACAATGTTTCTCTCTTATCATCTCCGATCAGAGAAACCACATAGTACCTTCAACTTTATGTCATACAACGTTTCTCTCTTATCATCTCCGATGCTTCTGCTGTATTCATCTATGTCAAGACATTTAAGCCATGTCTATATTAACCTTGTTATTTTATATGGAGCCACCAACCGGGACTGAAAGGATAGGAATAATTGAAATTTCATAACTTAATAAATAATTATTATAAAATCATGTTTCAAATGCCAAAATGCCCTAGCTAGCTCTTACAAAGATTCCCTCCGGTTTGTCCGAAGTGGCACTTTTCAGCTATAAGTCCGGAAACCCACACTAGAGAGAAAGTGATGGCGGTGAAGCCGGTCACATCCCAGAGTGGGATCTTGGGGTATAAAACTATTTCTTCGCGTGTATCCCTTGCTTATTGTGCCGTAACCATGGATAATCTTCACCATTTAACAGGATGCTTGGGTCAGTCTTCACTCTGAAGGGAGAAATTTCATGAAACTTTTCATAATCTTCTGACATGTCTGTCTTGTCCTCCACTCCCACGATGTTTCTTTTCCCTAAAAGAACTATATGGCGCTTTGGCTCATCGTATGATGTATTCGCTTCCTTATCTTTTCTTTTTCTCGGTTTGGTAGACATGTCCTTCACATAGAAAACCTGCGCCGCATCATTGGCTAGGACGAATGGTTCGTCTGTGTACCCAAGATTGTTGAGATCCACTGTTGTCATTCCGTACTGCGGGTCTACCTGTACCCCGCCTCCTGACAGATTGACCCATTTGCACCGAAACAAAGGGACCTTAAAATCACGTCCATAGTCAAGTTCCCATATGTCATCTATGTAACCATAATATGTGTCCTTTGCCCTATTGGTGTTTGCTGCATCAAAGCGGACACCACTGTTTTGGTTGGTGCTCTTTTATCTTGGGCGATCGTGTAAAATGTATTCCCATTTATCTCGTACCCTTGGAAAGTCAATACAGTCAAAGATGGTGTCCTGGCCAACAAGTACAACTCATCTCCAACAGTGGTGTTACCCATGAGATGTGTTTGCAACCAACCGCCGAAAGTCCCCATGTGTTCATGTGTAATCCAGTCGTCAGACTGCTCCGGCTGTTTGGAGTGTAGAATATTCTTGTGTTCATTGATATACGGGGCCACCCAGGTAGAATTCTGTAGAACTGTGTAGTGTGCTTGCGCCCAAGAATGCCCGTCCCTACATATTATTGAGTTCGGTCCTAGCGTGCCTTTTCCACCCAGTCTCCCCTCATGCCGCGATTCAGGAACACCAATCGGCTTAAGGTCAGGAATAAAGTCAACACAAAACTCAATGACCTCATCTGTTTGATGGCCCGTGGAGATGCTTCCTTCTGGCCTCGCACGGTTACAAACATATTTATTTAAGACTCCCATGAACCTCTCAAAGGGGAACATATTGTGTAGAAATACAGGACCCAGAATTGCAATCTCGTCGACTAGGTGAACTAGGACGTGCGTCATAATATTGAAGAAGGATGGTGGGAACACCAACTCGAAACTAACAAGACATTGGACCAAATCATTCTGTAACCTTGGTAGGATTTCTGGATCAATTACCTTCTGAGAAATTGCATTGAGGAATGCACATAGCTTCACAATGGCTAATAGAACATTTTCTGGTAGAAGCCCCCTCAATGCACCGGAAGCAGTTGCGTCATAATCACGTGGCAGTCATGAGACTTTTGGTTCTGGAATTTTTTCTCTGCCATATTTATTATTCCCTTTATATTCGACGAGAAGCCAGACGGGACCTTGATACTGAGCAGGCATTCAAAAAATATTTCCTTCTCTGCTTTGGTAAGAGCGTAGCTGGCAGGACCTTGATACTTCTTTGGATGCATGCCGTCTTTTTCGTTCATACGTTGCTGGTCCTCCCGTTCCTCCGGTGTATCTTTGGTCTTCCCATACACGCCCAAGAAGGCTAGCAGGTTCACGCAAAGATTCATCGTCACGTGCATCACGTCAATTGCAGAGCGAACCTCTAGGTCTTTCCAATAGGGTAGGTCCCAAAATATAGATTTCTTCTTCCACATGGGTGCGTGTCCGTCAGCGTCATTCGGAACAGATTGTCCGCCAGGACCCTTTCCAAAGATTACTTGTAAATCCTTGACCATATCAAGTATATCATCACCAGTACGGAGGACAGGCTTCTTCCGGTGATCTGCTTCACCTTTGAAATGCTTGCCTTTCTTTCTTAAGGCATGCTTGGTCGGAAGAAATCGACGATGTCCCAGGTACACATTCTTCTTACATTTATCCAAATATATACTTTCGGTCTCATCTAAACAGTGCGTGCATGCATGGTATCCCTTGTTTGTCTATCCTGAAAGGTTACTAAGAGCAGGCCAATCATTGATGGTTACAAACAGCAACGCTCGTAGGTCAAATTCCTGCTGTTTGTGCTCATCCCACACACGTACACCTTTTATGTCCCACAGCTGTAAAAGTTCTTCAACTAATGGCCTTAGGTACACATCAATGTCGTTGCCGGGTTGCTTAGGGCCTTGGATGAGTACTGGCATCATAATGAACTTCCGCTTCATGCACAACCAAGGAGGAAGGTTATAGATACATAGAGTCACAGGCCAGGTGCTATGATTGCTGCTCTGCTCCCCAAAAGGATTAATGCCATCTGCACTTATACCAAACCATAAGTTCCTTGCGTCACCTGCAAAGTCCGGCCACTTTCTCTCTATTTTTCTCCACTGCGACCCATCAGCGGGTACTCTCAACTTCCCGTCTTTCTTACGGTCTTCTTTGTGCCATCGCAGCAACTTGGCATGCTCTTTGTTCCTGAACAGACATTTCAACCGTAGTATTATAGGAGCATACCACATCACCTTGGCAGGAACCCTCTTCCGGGGGCGCTCGCCCTAAACATCACCAGGGTCATCTCGTCTTATCTTATACCGCAATGCACCGCATACCGGGCATGCATTCAAATTCTCGTACTCCTCACCGCGGTAGAGGATGCAGTCATTAGGGCATGCATGTATCTTCTGCACCTCTAATCCTAGAGGGTAGAGAACCTTCTTTGCTTCGTACGTACTGTTAGGGAATTCGTTATCCTTTGGAAGCTTCTTCTTCATTATTTTCAGTAGCTTCCCAAATCCCTTGTCAGATACACCATTCTCTGCCTTCCATTGCAGCAATTCCAGTGCGGTACCAAGCTTTGTGTTGCCATCTTCGCAATTTGGGTACAACCCTTTTTTGTGATCCTCTAACATGCGATCGAACTTCAACTTCTCCCTTTCACTTTCGCATCCTCTCTGTGCATCGACAATGACCTAGCGAAGATCATCATCGGGCACATCTGGTGCCTCTTGATCTTCAGCTTCCCCCGTTGCAGTATCACCGTATTCAGGGAACATAGGATAGTTGTCATCATCCTCTTCTTCTTCGTTGTCTTCCATCATAACCCCTCTTTCTCCGTGCTTGGTCCAAACATTATAGTGTGGCATGAAACCCTTCGAAAGCAGGTGGAAGTGAAGGGTTTTCGAGTCAGAGTAATCCTTCGTATTCTCACAGACAGTACATGGACAATACATAAAACCATTCTGCATGTTTGCCTCAGCCACATCGAGAAAATTATGCAGGCCTGTAATGTAGTCGGAGGTGCATCGGTCACCGTACATCCATTGCCGGTTCATCTGCGTGCATTATATAATTAAGTATATCAAAAACCATTACAGAACATCATGAATAGAGAAATGACCAAATTAATACAAGTTCATCATCACATTAAAACCAAAGTACAGTAGTGATCAAATGTTATTACTGAAAAAATAAATACATAAAGTTCATACATTGTTCTCATAGAACAACATACGGCTCTCTAGAGCATCTAATTAAAACATACATTGAAACTAACATACAACTATGTAAAACATTTAAATGCAACAACAAATGCGGTCAAAATCGCAACTAAGGTAACAATTGATCCAACAGCATAATGATACCAAGCCTCATTATCAATGGCATATTTTCTAATCTTTCTAATCTTCAAGCGCATTGCATCCATCTGGTCTTGTGTAGATCGACGACATCAGCAACATGCAACTCCAATTTCATCTTCTCTTCTTCAACTCTTTTCAATTTTTCTTTCAAATAATTGTTTTCTTTTTCAACTAAATTTAACCTCTCGACAAGAGGGTCGGTTGGAATTTCCGGTTCACATACCTCCTAGATAAAGACATCTATGTCAAGTTGGTTGGCATAATTGTCATAAACACTAAATGAAACAAATAGTTATAAAAGATAATATATCACATCCGAATCATAGACCGGACGAGAGCCGACGGGGGCAGATACCAAAACCATGGTACTATATAATAACAAACAATAATACAAGTAAGAAAATTATACAAGTAGCTATATAAATCATACACATGTGCAAACTAAGAAGTTAATTTGAGCTCAAATTGTGCATCTTAATCAAATAAACTCACACATACACTCCTCCACTAAAACCCACAAACCACACTACTTCTAGAGCATTTGAAATGAGCTAAACTAGCAGTGAGAGATGAAAGGATGAAGTTGCTAACCTTTTTAGAACACTTGGATAGTTGGTGCACCGCCAAACCTAGACAAATCTTGGGGAAAATGGAGCTTGGAGGTCGAGCTTGGAGGAAGAACAGAGGAGAAAGCTTAAGTGTGGCTCCGACATTTCATCGAACACCTCATGTGCATATATAGGCAAAAAAGAGAGTAGCCCACACCTCCACCCTTCCACGGCCAAAAAATAGAGGAGATGGGGGGGCGTGGATATATATAGGCAAAACTTTAGTCCCGGTTTGTGTCTAAAACCGGGACTAATGGCCTACCCTTTAGTCCTGGTTCCAGACACCAACCGGGACTAAAGGGCAGCAACCCCTTTAGTCCCGGTTGGTGGATGGAACCGGGACTAAAGGTCCCAGCCGAACCGGGACTGATGCCTGCCGAGGCCCGGCCGACGTCCTAGCCTCTCGAACCGGGACAGATGCTCCCATTAGTCCCGGTTCGTAACACGACCGGGACTAATGCTCTGATCTGGCCAGGACCAAAGCCCTGTTTTCTACTAGTGTTAGATGGATAGGCTCGTTACTGTTCATTATTTGGATAAGGAGACATTTATGAACGACAATGATGATGAAGGGGAAGAGCCCATGGTTTTTGACTCAAGCCCAACCTATGAGGAGGTAGTTGTGAAAGTGAGAAGTGTATTACATTGGATTGACCCAAATGATGAGGTTAAGCTTATTGGAAGGTATGATGTTGGAGTGGGGGTGAAGTCTCGATTGAAGAGTATGCCTATCACCTCGGAATTGCATTGGAAGGTGTACAAGGATAAAGTAGAGCAATCGCAAGACAAGTCACTTGAATTATTTGCCACCAAGTTTGAGGTTCCTCTGCTACAAATTGACTTGAACCGGCATGCCTCCTCCCCAATACATGATGGTAGGGTCGAGGTTTATGTCCCCAATTCATCTAGCCAACCACCAAGTAGCCAACCAAATGAAGCGGAGATGAATGATAGAACCATAGTAATTCAAGACCAAGAGATTCGTGCTACTGCTCATGTTGATGATGGTGCTATTGCTCATGTTGATGATGATGCTTATGCGGAAGAAGAAGAGATTCATTACAATCCTATTGGTAACTTGGATGTCATTGTCCATCAACAAGACATGGATTGTAGCCTCCCCTATAACCGTATGTGTGGTTATGGCTCGGATGACGAGGGTCCGGAGGAAGAATTGGACGAGGATGGATTCACGGCGCAAGAAAATGAAATCTTCAAGAAGGTGACCGGCAAGGAAAGAGGAGCCCCATTGTTTCGTGATCTTAGCCTTGCCGAAAATGCCATTGTTGATGGTGGCATGAGACTGGGGCTGGTTGAACCAACACCTTGCCCGAAAGTCGGCGATCCAAGGCCAAAGGATGAGGATGAGAATGCTCATTTGAAGAAAGGCATCAAGTTTGGGTGTTGCAAGAGTTCCGGATGTGGTTGAGTGACTATGCGATTTGGAACCATAGGCCATATGTTGTTGGTCATTCCAATCAAGAGGTGCGTTACACCGTGAAATGTGACAAAGAAGGTTGCCCATGGAAGGTCCGTGGAAGAAAAATTAATGAAACAGGGCAATGGATTTTGAAGAGTTGTGTGGCCACTCACAATTGCATACCGCTGGACAGAGCTGACCGAAGCAAGGGACACCGTCAACTCACGTCTGAGTTTATTGGCTACAAACTATTGAATGAAATATCCCACGACCCAACCGTGAAGGTGAAGTTTCTCATGAGTAATGTCGAAGAACGATACGGGTACAAGGTCAATTATGGGAAGATATGGAAGACCAAGGCAAATGCTATTAGGATGTTGCATGGTGATTATGCAGCCGCATACAATATTCTTCCGAGGATGTTGGGAGCCATTGCACATAGGAATCCGGGCATGCGTCATGGGGTTGAGGAACTTGACGGAGTGTTTCACCGGGCCTTCTGGAGTTTTGGACAATGCATCGAGGCATTTAAGCATTGTCGTCCGGTGTTGTCTATAGATGGCACTTTCTTGACCGGCAAATACAGGGGCACACTAATGGTGGCAATGGCTCACTCGTCCAATGATAATGTGTTGCTAGTGGCCTTTGCTTTACTGCCTTCCGAGCATGACGACAACTGGGAATGGTTCATGGGGCATGTGAGGACCAAGGTGATTGGGAATAGAGAGGTATGCATCATATCGGACCGGCACCATGGCATTCTCAAGGCCATAGACGTTGTTATTCCTGGGCTCCCAAAGCTTCACCACCGATGGTGCATGAGGCATTTCATGGCAAACTTTTACCGGGCATGCAAGAGCAAGGAGTTTTGCAAAGACCTTACCCGTGTCTGCGTGGCATTCACCATCGATGCATTCAAAATCCGCTATGATAAACTCTTCAAGGCTTTGGAAAAGAACAAAGGGGGAAGAGCATTCTTGACAAGGAATTTCGAGGAGAAGCAAAAGTGGTCACGCGCTTACGATGAGGGGGTTGGAGATACGACGGCATGACAAGCAACATGGTTGAATGCTTCAACAATGTGATTAAGGGTGTCCGTTCTTTGCCGGTGACTGCAATATTGAAATATACATTCTTGAAGCTGAACGAGTGTTTTCTTAGTCATTCCCAAACCACCGCCAATTGGATAGGTGAGAAAAAAGAGTATCCCAACAAGGTTGATGATTGCCTGAGGTTTCAAGCAAGTAAGTCTTCGCATCAACAAATCATTAGATTCAACGACAAAGAAATGATCTACCAAGTTGACGAGCTAGGAGGCACAACACGAGACGGCATGTCTTACGGCGGTGTTGCGTATGAGGTGCACCTAAAGAACCGGTGGTGTGCGTGTGAGAGGCCTTATAAGTATCACTGGCAGTGCTCGCATTTGATGACAGCGGCCAAGGCGAGAAACTTGCCTGTCTCCGATGGGAGAACCGTGCGGTTGCAGGAGTTCACATTGGAAGCCACGAGGTTGACATGGGCGCCTCGATTCCATCCTTTCCTCGACCAGTCACAGTGGCCTGAGTATGATGGCCCACATATCGTGCCTGATCCCGAACTAATGGTTCCTACAAAGGGAAGAAGAAGAAAGAAGAGGTTCAAGGCCTGTTCTGAACCTCTCCCACTCTGAACTTCACAAACTCCAAAGTCAAAACCGAGCCGAACGCAATCGCTCCAAGAAGCTAAATTCCTGGAGCTGTCATGGGCCGTAGTGCAATTTTGTGGAGCAGGAAAACCCAGCTTCGCTTTTAACTGGAATCTGGAGTTCCACGTATTTACAAGAGTTTGCCACCAACTAGGAAAACGATTCGACCTGAGACGAGACGTACAGGCACTTCGTGTTGGCCCGAATCGTTTTCCATTCGTCTCCCTCCCTCGATCTCGCAGAGTCCTCTCCTTCTCGAACCCTCACGCCGCCACCAGTAGCGTCGCCACGCCCGATTCCCCCCGTCGCCGGCCGGATCCTGTCCTCCGCGTACAGATCCGTCCATCCCAGCCTCGTTCCCGCTGGATCCCTTCGACAGTGCAGCTACTCCCGTCGCCAGCGAGGAGCTGCGCCCCCATGGCAAGGACGAGCTCCCCCGGACACCATTGACGCCGAGACAACCGCCGGAGCCAGGAGCAGCGACCCGATGGCCGAGAGCCCCTTCGCCAAACCCCAAGATGAGCTCCCATTGGAGATGGTCTGCCGATGGCAGACATGGTGTTGCTATTGTTAATGGACCTTGGTGTGTACTGTTGATGGAAACTGAATTTTTTGTGTGCAGTGTAGTACGTGTACTGCCAAGATATTAGCTGTATGAACTAGTACATGTGAGGATGGATGTGATTTGTGCAGTGTAGTATATATGTAGTACTGTGTACTGCTAAGATATTGGCTTTGCAAACTACTACAGTTTTCAGATTACACAATTTTGAATTGTAGTGTAGTTTGTTTTCAAATTACAGTTTTCAGTTTGCAAAATACTACAGTTTTCAGATTGTGAAGTGTAGTTTATTTGTGAACTGTAGTTCAGATATTACATGATTTTGGTTTTTGTTGTATGAAACATGACAAAACTAGTTGTATATCTATATTAGAACTTGTGTTAACTCGGAAATATTTGATCTTTCAAAAATTTGCATTTGTGCTATACATATCATAGTTCATACAGTACAGAAATGCTCTCTGTACAGCCTACAATCATAGTTAGAAGTTCCATGTGAAAAAAACTGGTTCTCTGTGGAAAAAAAATGGTTAAAAGCCCAACCGTTTTCCCTCATGATTAGGCCTGTTTTCCTAGGCTGGGCTACTTGGGCTGGTTCCAGCTGGCCCATTATGGCTGGCAACCAGAGAAGCTAGCGATCGCTGCCGAACGCAGCTGACTCGCTGTGTGCAGTTCGAAGCTGGGATGGGAAGCTGAAATCATGGAGTTTGTGGAGTTGGTAGGAGATCATAACACTACTAGAAAAAAGCACATTAGTGGCGCACCACTTTTGGGTATTAATGGCGCACCATAGGTGCACCACTATTACCACGCCACTAGTAATGGTTAGTAATGGCGCACCTCTGGTGCGCCATTACTAATCCAAATAACAGTGGCGCACCACCTGGTGTGCCATTGATATCCCCTCGGGTGCGCCATTGGTAATGTATTAGGTGTGCCCTACTGGTGCGCCACTGCTAACCATATGGGTGCGCCACTGGTAATGTAGCAGGGTGCGCCACTAATGTGCAAGATGGTGCGCCACTACTATTAATTCAAGGAATTATTATTTTTTTGCTTTTCTGGTATTTGCACAGGTTATCAAATAGAATACAGCACGTAATATACAGTTTGCAATACAGTATAAACTACCATTAGTGAAGTATAAACAGGACATAATACAATTCATCACATTAGTCTCCGAATTCGAAATAGCGAACAAAGTTCAAATATTAGACAAGTTTAGGTCTTGAGACCGAGTAGCGAGTTTGTCGTTACATTACAAAGTCAATCATCTAAACTACCATCACATAGAAGAGAGCTGCGGTCACGATGAGCATCATCGCGATGAAACTGGTCTTCATCCGGTTCCTCCTCCGCTCCCTCCTCTCTCCCGCTAGATAGCGCGCGTATCTAGCTTCCGCCTCCGCCCTAGTGGTGTATCCTTTGTAACTGTTCCCGCTGAAACGGTGAACCTGTTTCCGACACTCCTCCCAGTCGTCGTAGACTCCGGGAACCTTACCCTTGTACACGACATACGACGGCATCTCTATGCACTAGACAAACAAAACGTTAGTAGCAATTCACAGATAATATATAAGCAATATATGAGTATGCAACAAAAGGATCGGAAGAGAAAAGCAACACATTAATAGCACGATTCATGGTCCTACTAATAAATAGCATCGATTACATATAAGTTGAACGACTGTCCAAACTAAAGAGACATACAAGTTCATTAAAGTTTAATTACAACATGAGCTAATCGATATTTCAGAACTACATAGCATCAATACTTTCGACTCGACTCAGGGACCGGAGCGTGGATGAAGCCGCCGTCTTTCGTGATAGTCATGAATGTGCGGTCGTTGTCAGCCTGCATTTGTAGCGTTGTTTCTATTTCACTGTTGGACGGTTGATAGTTGAGGTAGAACTGCCCCGAGGTATGAAGGACATCTTGATAGATGATTTCCGCTAACTCCGACTGGATGCGAAAGAATTCTTGTCTGATGTCCTCGTCCTGGATTGCCGACAAGCGTGCGGCCCATTCTTTGAGCTCATTTGGTAGCATACGCTGATGATGGTTCCGTACGATCGCCCGCATGTGATGGAGGGTGTAGTAGGCATCCTTCTGACTGCCAGGCGGCTGCTTGACGCAGGGGAACGTCGTTACATGGGTGAACACGTGCTTGCCGTACCTACAAATTGGCCTCCTGAAGGTGCCTCCAGATTTGACGTAGCCAGGGAGAACATCATCAAGAACTTTCTTGATATCTGTGTAGTCTTTCTTCGACTGACGGTCCGAGTCGAAATACGTGGCCATGGAATATTTCGGGCTTAAGAGGATGAGTGTGCAATGTGTGTCACTGCACAAAACACGGAATGTTAGAAAAAAAAAGAACGATCGAAATCTAAGAAATCATATGTTACGGGGCGGTGAGGGGATGACTTACTCAGAAAAGTAAGGCACGAGGAAGTTATCCTTATCCTGGTTCGCCAGAATGACGCATTCGAGGTATGAACTCGCGACTTGCCGGTCCCCAGCGCTGCCCAAGATCTGGGCACGCATGTAGAAGGGGTCGACTATCACGATGTCCGGGGTCTTGTCTCTAATGATCCGCATCTCCATACTGAGCGAAAATAGCCGAATGAAGGTGTAGTGCAGCGGATAAAGGTTAAACATAGCGAAGATGTCATCAAACCGCAGGACGATCATACGCCCGATGGGGCTATCGACAAAGCCCTTGCCCTCTGGCACCTTGGCCACGAAAACCGGGTATGCCACATCATTCTCGGAGAGACGCCGCTTCTCCATAGAAAGAACAACGTCATGCAGACTCCGCATAGCAGCGGTTGCAGCATTGAGCAGATTAGTCGGTAGCATCGGCCTACCCGCCACATGCACCCTCCTCGAGATATCCTTAGGTATTGGTGGCCCGTCCTGAGCACGGATCGTACTCGGTGCCGGCTGGCTCGCACCCTTGTTATTTTTTCTTTTCCGTCCCTTCTCCTTCTTCTGCTGTAATGGGATCGAGTTCTGCTCAGAGACCACCTTCTTGAGTGTGTTGGGGCTGATAATATTTCGCACCTCGGCTGTTTGAGTCTCGGTGAAGGCGGCATCTGGAGGCGTCTCCTGAGAACTGAACAGACGACGCCTGTTGCAATTGGGTTTCTCCGCGGTACCAGCTAGATCGCGATCGTCTTTTGCAGGGTTGGGTTCTTGAGAAGGAGGCCCCAAGAATTCGTCACCGTACCCATGTTCGTTGAAGTACTTATCGACGTTGGACAATGTATCGTCGTCGCCGTCCGGATCCTGTGCCATATGCATGTCCAGATCAGCTGACGGCGGTAGCGTTGCAGCGGTCTTGCCATGGCTTGGCGCCGGCACGACTGGCGGTGTTATCTGTGGGGTGGTGTCCCCCGCCCCCAAACGAATCTGGCTCTTCGGCCAAAGCATGGACCAGTTTAAGCAGGCGCTGAGGGTCATCACATCATCTTCGTCGGCTCCAAGGGGTCGATACGGAGGTAACACGTCGTCGCAGCCCCGCAGCACCCGAACCAGTTGACCCCTATACACGGTGGGTGGCATCGGATTACCATGGAACACGCGGTTGCCCGGTTCAACGATTTTGGCCTTGGCGACATCGATCAACTCGCCGTCCACGAAGTGCAGGAGAGTGCATGGAACGTTGGCGGCGCCCTGCGAAAACATGTAGGGCATCAGGGATGCCCAGTCAAAGGCAAGGAGATGAAGTCATCGGCCGAGGCTTAGTTACCGTGATGGCGTCGAGCTCGGCTAATGTCGAGGCACCGCCAACGGCGGGCGTGCAAGTGACGGAGGGGCCGCTTGCTGCCACGGTGCCGGCCGGCGTATTCTTCCCACACCCGGGTGCATTAAGCTCCAATACTGGCACCGTCGCCGGAGACACCAATGCCGCCTCCGCCGGAGACACCAATGCCGGCGCGTTGTGCGAGTTGCTGCCCGTGAAGCTGGGAATCGGGGGCGGCCCCTGTTGGCCGCCCGCAATCCACCCCCGCAGCCCCTCAAGCAAGGAAGGCATAATGGCGGTGATCGTCGCTCCCAGTTGGTCTCGCACTTGCTCTTGGACTATCTCCGGAATCAGCGCCACTTGTGCCTTGAGTTCTTTAACCTCGCGCTCCTGGCTTTCCGAGCTGGTCTTTCTCTCCTTTCGCCCAGCCTTATAGTATTCCGACCATTTCATGGACAAGCCTTCGCCGGCCACACGACCAGCTGACGATAGCTTACTGAACTTATCCTTGTGTTTCATTACGTTCAACGCCCTATTTAAAGTCGTGTCCCAAGGGGCAGACGGGGAGCTCTGAGACCCCGCGCTACTGCTTTCAGTTTCCTGCGGAAGGAACGTGAACCATTTAGAAATTTGGCTTCATTAATTAGAATGCAACCATATGGAGCTAATTACGCGGGGGTGTATTCCTTACCAGAACACGCTCAAGATCCTTCACCTTCGGATCCGTGGTAAGCTCCTTTGTTACCGGGTCCACCTTGTACCGGGCCCTGACATAGTTCCTGGTCTGCTTTTCATGGTATTTATCGAAGAGGGGCGGTAGGCCTTGCGCGGCACGCTCCGCGTCCTCCTTGTCCCATTTAGGTTCCGCCACTCTGTAACTGCCAGGACCGAGTTTGTGGACCCCTAAGTTCAAGTCCCGCATATCTTTCCCCCACTGACTTGATTCCGCGGATGCGTTGCTCTCGCACTTGATCTTGAACTCCAGGTAGTCAGCTTCGCTGATCGAAGGATTTTTCTCCTTGATCTTCTCATAACTATCACCTCTTAGAATCATTCTCTTCACCGCGGCTCTCCAAGTAGCCAGGGCCGTGCTCATCTTCGTGAGGGCGGCATTGTTCACTTTATTCCTTGAGAGGCGTGTGTTTGCGAAGTCACCGGGGAACTTGTATCGTTCGTGCAGCTTCGTGAAGAGGAGGTTGCGCAAATTCCCTCGGTCACGATGCCTTAGGTTCTCGGTGTTGATCGAGACGGTGCTCCGGAGAATGCACCCGAGTTGTCCCGCGTACCCACCGACTAATTCTTTGGGCGCCGTTGGATGCCCAGTGGAGGACACTTCAGTAAATTCCTCCTTGACGGTGCCGAGCACGTTCGGGCGCCTGTCCTTCCGTTGCCTCTTCGGTTGGCTGCCATCTGTGCGTTCGCTGCCATCATCAGTGGTGGCATCCCCGGCGGCACCATCAGTGGTGTCATCCCCGACGCCACTAGGGGTTGTGTAGTCGGGATCGGTGTCTTCCGCGGCGTCCTCATAGCGGTGAGGTTCTTCCTCCATTTCCTGGGACAGCTCCCAGAATGGCTTGCCCGAACCGCCGGCCTCATCGTTGTCGGCCATGTTCGCTCTAAATAGGAAAAAATGGCTAATAATTAGTGCCATGGTGATCTACAATTAATACTGTTTTTTTGAAAATCAGTGTGAAATGTTTCTTTATGTTTCCCTCTTAATTGTTCCCTAGAGCCAAAGTTATCTATCTATAGATGCATGACAGCATGAGACAAGTGTTCAATGGGCTGGCAATGCTGAATCTGCAGTGAATTTGGACTCAAGCTTAGTCAGTCCATCTCTTGGTTGTTGTTATCATGAACACTATGGTACCCAGTCATCTCCATATTTACTGTTATTATTTATCTCATCAGTTATATACCTATGCATGAACCACAGTAGATAGTACTGAAACCCAGTACACATGTATGCAGAAATGAAATTGCTCAAACAATGGCTAAATCAAAGAAGAAATGCTACTCATCAGCTATGGAAGGAAAACATTTCGGCAAGCTTTGGAGCAGAATATTATCCTCTTGCATTTCCAATCAAAAGGTTTCAGAACCACACCATGACACTACTTACACGAAACAGAACACACTGACAGACAAGTAAAACTAAAGACAAGAGCACGAGCACACATATAAAGGTATCTATAGATGCAACTAAACAAGTTCAATGGGCTGGCTGGCAACACTGAATTGACAGTGAGTTTTGACTCAAGCTTAGTCAGTCCAGCATAAATCATGCTGCCAAATCACCTCCGTTTGTACTGTTGTTATTCTGTAATCTGTATCTTATCAGCTATGCCTATGCAGGACCTGGAAACCAGAACACATGTCTGCAGAAGTGAAATTGCTGAAACAAACAATGGCTAAATCAAAGAAGAAATGCTACTATGCATACTTCTACAAAGGAAAACATTTCAATTTCAGCAAGCTTTTCCAACCAAAAGGCTTCAGTACCACACCATGACACTACTTACACAAACAGAGCAGAGCACACTGATTGACAGGCAAAAATTATAGGAAAAATCCTGTTTTTTTGAAGCTACACCAGCACCCACCAGGGCAGAACATCACCCAGGCCAGCAACTATACCAGGGCAGAACATCACCCAGCACCCACCCAGCTTTAACCCTTTTGCTAATTTTAATTCAAGGAAAAATTCGGCATGACCTTTGCTAATTTCTTGACCTAGGAGTGCCCGTTTTTCGCCGAAACGGAAATGAATCAACATTTTGGCGATAATGGGCACAAATCATAGCTTTGTAGATCCACAGGTATCAATCATGCACATCTGGATCTAGGAACATGGCCTGGTGACCACATTTTTTTTGAAACAAGGAGTGACCACATCGATAATTCAAAACGGTGCCCAGGCTCATGTTGTACTACTAGTTTAAGCAATAAGATCCTTTTCCATCAGATTGTCCTTTCTAAGAATATCACAATCAATCAAACAGATTCATTCTTCAGAGTTAAGCAGGACAGAGCAACCAAGTAACACATGTCAAACCAATTAATACAGTCAGTCCTATGCTTATATCACACACGAAACTTCAAGTAGTTCAACAGTAAATGAGACATGATAATTCACTTGTTACTAAAACTAATAAGATGAAAGGAAAGGTGCGTAAATGTGTGTTGTATATTACCGGTGTTGACGGGGCCGACGGTGGCCTGCTTGTAGAGGCTGTAGAGGCAGAGCTTGCTCTCGTTGGTGGTGGTGTCGGGCAGCGTCTTGGCCTTCTCCGCGTACTCCTCAAACTCCTCCTGAAGAACAAAAACAGGCAAGCAGAGCATACTAATCAGCAACTCACAAGTGCTACTTGTGCTCATCGGCCAATTCGACAGTAGATTCAGAGACAGTAACAAACCCTGAACTTTGCAGGTAAACTAAAATTCCCTCAACATATTCATGTAATTAATCTCAAGACAAGGACGCAAAGATGTGCAAAACATCTGAAGCGGACGATTCAGACAGCAAAGCTGAAGTGAAAATCAATCGCGCCATTACAGGGAGCACGACGGACTACAGGGAGAACGGGGGTGAGTGGGTATGGGTTGGTGGATGGGGCGGGGGTTTCTTCAACGGCGGCGGCGGTCGGGGTCACGGGTGGGGATGGGGCGGACTACTGGTAGCACGGCGGCGAACAGGAACACGGGACTGGGGAGGATGGGGAGGCGGCTGCTCACCGTGGGGAGGGGACATCGACGAACCAGTGGCGGGGGCAGTAGGCGGCGGCTCTCAGGTGGACGGCATGGAGACGAGCCTGGCAGCGGGCGCGGGGGCAGACGTGGGGCGGCGGGCGGCGGAGGGGAGAGCGGCGGTCGGGGGAGGGTCAGGGCCGGGGAGGAGAGAGTGAGTTAGGGTAACGGCGGTCGGGAGAGTAAGCCAGGCCTATCGATACACACCCGTATAGCAATGGCGCACCGTGGCGGGGTGCGCCACACATATCACAAGTAATGGCGCACCTGGGAGGGGTGCGCCATACATACCCATATAGCAATGGCGCACCTCTTCTTGGTGCGCCATAAATACCCGTATAGCAATGGTGCACCTTTTAGGGGTGCGCCATAAAAATTGGTATAGCAATGGCGCACCTTCTCTTGGTGCGCCATTACTAACTTTTTTTTTTTGAATTTTTAGTTGCATGTAATAATTTAAGATTTGAGATAAAAGAAAAGGAAAATGCAAATGGAGTGATAAAATCTTATAAAAATTCAAATTCAAATGGAGTGATAATTCATTGAATGCCTTCTTTAACCACAAAGGAGAAATTCAAATTGCATTCAAATGGAGTCCAAAAATGGATTTGACATTTTATCACCACATGGAATTGAACATTACATCACCATGCCAAGTGACATGAAATAACAGTCATCAAAGATTGAGCTTGCCACTGACACACACACGCGGCCGACACGTCGTGATTCGATCTTAGCTATCTTTTCACAATCTTCTTGCCCTTCTTTCTCGCGGTTGAATAATTTAGCCCCGGAACCCCTTGATTTCTTCTCTTGAACGGACGTCCTTTAGGTAGGGTGGTCCTGCTTCTTCTTGTGGTGTGTGGTACTTCATCGTCGTCGTCATCTTCCATCTTCGGGTCGCCGTACTTGTCGAAGTCTTGCTCATTGGCGACTCCATCCATTCCGATGATGTTCCTTTTGCCTCTCCTCACGACAACACGACTGGGCTTTGACGGGTCAGTAATGAAGAAGCATTGGTCCACTTGGCAAGCCAGTACCCATGGCTCATTTTTCGCGGTGACGTTTGCGCCCGCGGTCTTGGATTTGGCTTCGGGTATAACCATGGTGGTGAAATACCGGTCTTATTTTAGGATGCTCTTGGCCCATCTGACACGGAACATCAGGACCTTCTCTCCAGCGTAGCTCAGCTCCCAGATCTCCTCGATCCTTCCGTAGTATCTGTCCTTGTCGTTACCGGTGTAGGATTCCATCATTACCCCGGAGTTCTGATAATCGCTCTTCATGTCCTTTTCCTCGGTGTAGAATGTGTAGCCGTTGATATTGTACGCCTGATAGGTCATCAGGTTGTGCTCGGCGCCCTGTGACAAGGCGAATACGAGTTTTTCTTCCGCGGAAGAATCCTCATGTAAAGGGTACGACAGAAGCTTGTCCTTGAACCAACGCGTGAAACATGAGTTGTGCTCTTTGATTATATCTCCGTCCGTCCTCTGTTGGCCTCGGTCATTGTACGTCTTCTCAATAAAGGTTTTGTGCTCTACCACCCAAGGATCGACCACGTCTATGTGTTGTAGCGCGACTAGGTTTGCTCTTTCAAAGTCGGCGAGTCGACCCTCGAAGTCGACATGCATTTCGCGGCAACCCTCGCGGTGACCCCATCCAGCGAGCCTGCCGAGGTGCCTGTTGACGGGCAGACCAACGGGGTTCTCGATGCCTAGATAATTCGTGCAGAAGGAGATGCACTCTTCGGTCAGAAAGCCCTTGGCTATGCTTCCATCTGGACGTGCCCTGTTGCGAACGTATCCTTTGATGACACCATTCATCCTTTCGAACGGCATCATGCTGTGCAGGAACGTCGGCCCGAGTTGGATGATAGCCTCCACGATATGGACCAGCAGATGCACCATAACGTCGAAGAATGCGGGCGGGAAGTACATCTCAAGCTCGCATAGTATCACCACGATCTCTTCCTGTAGCCTTCTGAGTTGCCTCATGCCAACCGACTTCCGAGAGATGACGTCGAAAAAGTTGCATAGGCCAAATAGCGTTTCACGGACGTGCGCGTCCATGATCCCATGGATTGCAACTGGAAGTATCTGCGTCATCAGCACGTGACAGTCGTGAGACTTCATCCCGCTGAACTTCTGCTTCGCTGAGTCTAGGTATCTGCTTATCTTCCCCGCGTAACCGTAAGGAAGTTTTACTCCTACGAGGCAGGTGAAAAACTGCTCGATCTCCTTCTGACTTAGAGTGAAGCACGCGGGAGGGCAGTCATATTCGATCTTCTTGGCCTTTTTGCCTTTGCGACGACTTTCCGTGTCCTTCGCCTCCTCCTCATCATCATCATCATTAGGGCGTTTTGCATGAAGCTCCTCCCTGATGCCCATTGATTGCAAGTCTGCCCTTGCTTTCGGCCCATCTTTGGTCCTCTCTGGCATGTTGAGCAGGGTACCAAGCAGACTCTCGCACACGTTCTTTGTGATATGCATGACATCAAGGCTGTGAAGCACACGGAGGATCTTCCAGTACGGCAAGTCCCAGAAAACAGACCTCGTTTTCCATACCTTCAGCAGCGGCTCTGGCGCCTTTCGCTTCTTTCCCGGCGGTGGGAACTCTTTCCAATTTTTCAACAGCTCGTCTATTTCCTCGCCGCTCCTCGTACGTGGGGGTCTTCGGGGTTCGGTTTCACCATCGAACAGATCCTTGCGTTTTCTCCATGCGTCATCGTCGCGAAGCCACCTTCGATGTCCCATGAACACGGTTTTCGAAGACCCGGGATCTCTATCTAGCTGGCGATACGTTGTGTCATCCATGCACCTGATGCATGCACAAAATCCGTGGACCACCTGCCCCGCGACATATCCGTAACCGAGATAGTCGTGCACCGTCGTGAGCAGTGCGGCTCTCATAGGGAAACATTCTTTCGCTGCGGCGTCCCACGTATTGGCTGGCGTTTTCCACAGCGTGTCTAGCTCCTCTTTCAGCAGCCCCAGATACAGATTGATGTCGTTCCCTGGTTGTTTCGGCCCTTCAATTAGCATACTCATGTGAATGTACTTCCTCTTCATGCACATCCAGGGGGGAAGGTTGTACATCCACACAAACACAGGCCAGGTGCTATGTGTGCTTCTCTGGCTGCCAAACGGATTGACTCCATCGGTGCTCGCGCCCAGCATGATGTTCCTTGGATCGTCCCCAAATTCTGGGTGTTCGAAGTTCAACGCTTGCCACTGGCTCGCATCCTTAGGGTGACTCAGCATCTTGTCTTTTTTATTTATCTCCGGATCATTTCCGTCATCTTCTCGCTTCTTCTCCTTCCTATCCGCGTGCCAACACAGGAGCTCTGCTAGCTTAGGGTCCGCGAAATACCACTGCAGACGAGGAGTGATCGGAAAGTACCACACCACTTTTCGAGGAGCTTTCTTCCTCTTCTTGTATCGAGTGACGCCACAAACCGGACATATGGTAGACTCCGCGTGCTCGTCCCGATAAATGATGCAATCGTTCATGCACACATGGTATTTCACGTGCGGTAAATCCAGAGGACACACGATTTTCTTCGCCTCCTCGAAACTGGTCGGGCACTTGTTCCCCTTGGGAAGACGTTCGTGCCAGAATGACATGTTCTCGTCGAAGCATGCGTCGGTCATTTTGTGATTTACCTTCATCTCCAGAGCCATGAGCGTTACTTTCAGGCGGGTATCATCGGGCCTGCATCCTTCATACAATGGAGTAACCGCGTCTATCTCCAGTTGATCCAGCTTGGCTTTCTCTCGGGCGGCAGCTGTTGCATTACCCGTCTGCTTGAGAAGCAGCTCTTGAATATGAGGGTCCTGCACCCAGCCCATCGATGGTCCATCGTCGTCTGCTCCGGCATCTTCATCTTCATGATCATGCCCTTCGTCTTGATCTTCCTCATCATCATGTCCGGCATCTTCTACATGATGACTGTGTCCTGCATCTACTTCGTGATCATGTCCTGGAGATTCTTCGTCTTCTCGCCGGCCGCCCTCGCCGCTATTGTCTTGCTGCCATTCCTTATTTCTTGCCCGGCCCCCATGGACGACTTCATAATCATCTTCATCACCTTGCCACCGATAGCCATCCATGAAACCACGCACGAGCAGGTGGTCCCGCACCTGTCTGGAATCCGGGTCCATAAGGCTCTTCAGCATGCATCTTCGACACGGACATCTTATCTCCGTCTCGTTCTTTTGAAGCATCTCGGCCTTCGCGGAGCTCAAAAACCTATTCACGATGCCTTCGGTCATCGTGCGGACCATGGTCGCCTGCGGGGTAGAGCAAAACGATATTTTAGAACCAAAAAAAATTTGGCATGACTTTGCCTAAAAATAGGACAAAAAAGAATGCATAGTGCCAAATTCTCGCCGAAACGGAAATGAATCAACATTCCGGCAAAATATTGGCAACTATCGCATTTCAAATACCAGTACCTGCAAACACAAACATATGCAACACCACAAACATACGTAGATCTAGCTCAATGAGAAAAGTGTAGATCTAGGCCATAAAAAGTGTGTACATTGGAGGGAGAAAAAAGTAGATCTAGAACATAAAGAAAGCTTTCCCCTTACTTACCTATCAAAAAAAGGAAATTTAGCCACTTAATTTGGGTGAATCTATGGTGCAAATGAGGTGAGTAGGAGGACGCAGCCGAGACCAAGCTTGGTAGAGGTGGAGAGAATGAAGTGGGGAAAGTGAGTGTGGTAGGTGGCTGTCAAAAATATCTAGCTGCTCCCAGACTAGTAATGGCGCACCTCCTAAGAATGCGCCATTGGTAACCAGGGTTACTAATGGCGCACCTGGTGCAGGTGCGCCATTACTAGTTTTGAAAAAAAAAATTGAAAAAAAAATTGTTAGTAATGGCGCACCGGGGTGTGGTGCACCATTACTAGTTTTAACTAGTAATGGCGCACCACACCCCGGTGCGCCATTACTAGTTTTGAAAAAAAAATTGAAAAAAAAATTGTTAGTAGTGGCGCACCGGGGTGTGGTGCGCCATTACTAACAATTTTTTTTTCGAAACTAGTAATGGCGCACCACACAACAGGTGCGCCATTAGTAATATGGACATTAATGGCGCACCCATATCTGGTGCGCCACTGCTATATAGCACTGGCGCACCACATACATGGTGCGCCATTAATATCCATATTAGCTATAGCCGTTTTTCTAGTAGTGTAACAGGCCCTACCCCTACCGCCATAGACTATGGCGGTAGGGCCCGAGCTTGGCGCGCACCATCAGACATGTGTCTGATGCCGTGCGTGAGTTTTAGGGGCCTACCGCCATAGTCAGTGGCGGTAGGGTGGTGCATCCTACCGCCTCAGGCTATGGCGGTAGGGCCCGAGACTGGCGCACCCCATCAGACATGTGTCTGGTGCTGTGCGTGAGTATTAGGGGCCTACTGCCATAGTTAGAGGCGGTAGGGTTGTGCATCCTACTGCCACAGACTATGGCGGTAGGGTATCAACCCTTTGTTAACTTTGACTATTGCATAGGGAAAAAATGTGTATATTTCCGATGTCAACTTTGTTTGCACAGGGCAGATGGAATACTAAAATGTGTATGTTTCCGATGTCAACTTTGTTGCACAGGGCAAATGAAAACTTGAATAGAAACAAGCAACATCTGATAGTTGAAATGACATACAACACCCGGTAGTTTAAATGACACACATCATGCCATTATAGTTCAAATGACACACAACACCCGATAGTTCAAATGACACACATCATGTCATTATAGTTCAAATGACACACAACACCCGGTAGTTCAAATGACACACATGGAGTCCGATAATTCAAATGACACACATCATGTCATTATAGTTCAAATGACCCACATCATGCCCTGTAGAATGCTCTACACCGGGAAATTAGCCCTGAAAATTTTCATACGCTCAATTTGTCCATCACGCTCTGGATTAGGCCTCGGTCGAATATCATTGGGTCCAGCCCAATGGATCAGCACATCCTTCACGTCGCGGAACCACGCCCATCGAGCACGCCGGTTCGGGTTCGTAGACACTCCCTGTTTGATTTCCCATCCAATAACCTGCCCGGGTCTTGACAAGTCGAGCTCACGGAATTCATCAATGCTTATGGAGAATGCTATCTCCATTGCCAAAGAATGTTTACAATCATCTTCCTTCTTCTGCACCTCATCAAGAATCTTCTCTTTTTCTTTCACGAGCTCTTCAGGGTACTCACAAACCTGATACTTGCTGAAATCCCTCATAACCGCGTTTGCCTCCTCAACACTCTTAATTCATTGTTCAAGCTCCCTCATCATACTAAGGCGTCGGTTTTCTTCACACTTCTCATATAATATCTGCAAACTCGACTTGTTTTCCATCCTACATGAATGTTATGTTAGGTAACTTCAAATGACATACACAAAAAGATAAATTAAATCAAATGACATACAACAAACACACAAGATAGATTAATTAAAATGACATACGACATGAAGTTCTCAAGGAGTTCAAATAAAAAAAGTTACATAAAACATAAGGAGGAGTTCAACTAAAGCACAAAGGAAATGATAAAGGGTACATGCCATTATAGTTCAAATGACTCTACGACATCATGTAGTTCAACCCCTTTTATTCGGCCATCAACACAATGTCTCTGTCGTACGGTTCTGGGTTGCAAAAAATGACATCCCTTCTTTCAAGGACCCAACCTCAACGAGAAGCTTGCCTCGGTATCGGTGATGATGGTTGCCTAACTAGTCAGTCAATGATCTGGCCAGGGTTTTTCAAGTCTAGCCGACGCACTTCATCCCTTGTTGCGCACAATACAGTTTGCCTTGAAAGATCACGTCTACGAAGTTTCTCTTTTTTCCTAAGCTTGTTTATCTTTTTCTCTTTATCTTCGATCACCTTCTCGCTGTCGTCGTGCTCGCATACATAGTACATTGAAAAGTCCCTTGAAGCCGCATTCAACGCATCGACGGATTCGACCCACTCGTTCATATTTTCCTCAATGACCTCGCGTTCGCGCTTCGCCGCTGTCTCAGCAGAAGTCTCAAAGAAGATGATCGGTCCCATCCTACAATTCGAGGGGTAACTATAGCGGTCATCATAGGAATAACCTTAACCCTAACCCTAGCACAGCCCCACCCCACATTTGGTCTTCTCACACCAACAAACGAAAGGCATCCTACAGTTCGATCATTCATTATTACCGTCAACTTAAGTCTAATCCTAACCGTTATCATTAACTTTTCCTTAAGCTAACCATAACGAACACCCTAACCACAACCCTAGTTTCTAATATGAAATGTCAGATCCATTAACTTGGCACAATATTATGCACATATAAAACCTTACAAACCAACTTGATAATTGATTTAACACAAAATGACTAAAACTAGGGTTTGGGACAAAGTGAACAATGCAACCAAATGAGCTGATTCCAACCAACAAAAATGAGAGGGGTGACAGAGATACCTTCACAGATGAAAATAGTCCGGATCCACCGGACAAATCTCAAAGAATGAAGATGGATTTGGGGGGCTTCAATGGGGGAGGGGGGAGGTGAAAGAGAGAGGACCAGCTCGGGGAAGAACAAAGATGCTGAATGAGTGGAGTGGGTGGAGGGGGGCTACCTTATCCATTTTGTGGCTGGTGTGAGGCCAGGAGCCTACCGCCATAGTCTGTGGTGGCCTACCACCACAGACTATGGCGGTAGGCTCCTGGCCTCACATCAGCCACAAACAGCCACTGATCTGTACCAATTTTGACAGCAAATAGCAATTTTGACAGCAGAATATAGAAATTCATCACATATAATAATTTGAGCACATAAACTAATAACAAGTCCAAATTTCATCATTAAACAAACGTTCAAGTTTCAAGTCCAAGGCCAACTTAAAGCTAAATAATAGTCACAAGTTAAACATCATAAAACACTAGTTCAACATGCCCAAATACTAATTCAACATGCCCAAATACTAGCCCAACATCACTTTCTTCCTCTCTTTGAGCACCCCTCGTCCACGGTGTTCTTGCGGCGACGAGGAACCTCTTTTTGGAACGGGGATGGGCTGAATGGATCCGCATGAGGTTGAGAAACCCTTTTCGCTTGGGAAACCGGTGGTGCATCCATCATTTGTGAGAGATTCATCTCCTCCTGGGCCTCGTCCTGCGAGTCCACCTCTTCCTCCTTAGATTCACCCGCATGGCTAGTAGTAGCACCGGCGTGGCTAGAAGAAGCGGCGGCTCCACTTGCCTGCATCGATGTGCCAGGAGCATGCACATCAATGGTGACAGGGCTTGCGCACCGAAGAATGGTGACTAGCTTCCGGTAGCATTTCATGAAGCGCTGCAGCAGCAGCAGCAGCAGCAACAACAACAACAACAACAACAACAACAACAACAACAACAACAACAACAACAACAACAACAACAACAACAAAGATAAAAACATTTTGAATGCAAAAGATAAAGATTTGTGAAGGAGGAAATAGGGTAAGGACTTCGAGTGCTTACTTTCATCGTTTCCCTCAAGTTAGCATCAGACTCCACAGTCCCGGGGTTATGGACGAGTGCGTTCGAGCCTTCGATGATACTTCTATTGAGCTCAAAGGTCTGCAAATTCAACGAAATATCAAAAAAGTGCAAAATAAACATAAGATCCAAACCATTCTTCGAAAAAGGTTCACAAGACTTACCACCCTGTCAGTCATGGGCACATACTCCCTATGATAACCTTGTGTACTTCTCACCATGGTGTCGTACTCATCGTCCGAGCTATCGTTTGCCTCATAATCCGCGAGATCTGCGTCGGTCCACCTTGGCCTCAAACGCACCCGAAATCGCCTCCCATTGTCATACCACTTCAGATGAGTTTCTTTGTAATCCCTCATGTCCGCCAAAGTCATATCCGTCTCTCTAGAACCTAGCCTCTGCATCCACATCTCGACATACCTAGCATGGTGTTGTCCCCACCCAACCACATAATGATTATTCTTTCGGTTCTGACTGCAAAGAACGAGAACACCAAAGCATAAGAACACCAAAGAACGAGAACACCAAAGCATAAGAAACAATTTGCAACCGTGTATTGTTGGTTAACATAGCTTTGGTTAGGTAACTCACGTGTGAAGCTCAATTCCACCCATTGTTGCTTGATCCGATGGGGTGCGTTGCCTCATACCAAATTGCAACGCCACTCGATGTGGTAGATGCCACTCGACAGCATAAATGCATATCAGAGAGCACCTGATCCGCCAAAGATGGGCGTCCCTAATACACATCTGGTTCAATGGAAAACCCCTTTGTGCCTCGTAAGGTCTCCAGTTAACCTGTGAAAAAAGAGCTGGTTAGTTCATCCAATGCATTCGATGAAAGCTGAGAGAAAATAATGAATCGGTATACCTGACGATATGTGAGGTTGTCCATCTCATTGATGAAGCTCTTGTACAAAGTCTTGGACTTGCTTCCAAATTTTTTAACCCTGTCCCAAGTGAATGCTACGGTGGGGAGTCAAAAAACGTCATGTTCTTCATCAAGGCCTACCCACTCATTCGGTGATGGATGCTTTTCAGGACGTCCAACCGGCAAACACTCCCACATCCACACCGAGAGACCCCAAATACATCCGCCCATGCATGGTTTCTTGGTGGTTTTCCTACATGTGACGTCGAGCTGCAAACCAACAATTCATTCATGCTTAGTTTCACACAATTCAAGAAAACATACTAACATGATTAATGAGTATTGCAATAACTTGTTACCTGACGGTATAAGTAGGCGAGCCCAGCAGACCCCCAGCTGTACTTCTCGTCCCAGTCGGCCAAGAAGTCAAGAATCATCCAAGGAGCAACGTCTCCAGCGCAATCTCCAAAGACCACCTACGATAGGAGGTGCCACACGTACGCTCGAGCATACTGCTCCACGGTCTCCTCGTTGGCATCTACAGGGCATCCCGACCTATGTTAATCGAGCCAAGGGAATGGGACGCCGTTTGTCCTGTTGTCAGTCTTTCCCCGGGCCGATGAGAGCGGTAACCCTCCCACGCCAGTTCTTGTTGTCCACTCGTCCGGTGAGAGCCTTGTCGTCAATGGGAAGCGCAGTGATCATGGCAAAGTCCTCCAGCGTCATCGTCATCTCGCCACAAGGGAGATGAAATCTGTGTGTCTCCGGCCGCCAACGATCAACCAGAGCGGTGAGAGCTAAATGGCACATCGACGGCGGAACGTGCTTGAACTGGAGAACAAACGGTAGCAGCCCGGCACGCTCGAAGTACGGCTCGTAGCGCACGTCATATAGCATTTGGTTAGTCGACGTGTGACTCCTCATTCGCACAACCGAAAGTGTCTGTCAAAATTGAACAAATATGTCAGAACCTTCCTTTATAAAAAAAACAATAACATGAAAAATGTCAAAAGCAAGTCTGTCAAAATTGTTACGTCTCCACGCTCGATAGCACGGGCACGATGATCCTTGTCGAAAGCAAGATCAAGCCCCGTATACAAACGCCCATTGACCTCATCCTCGGCCATCCTAACATATATAAAAATTTTCAATTATTAGACAACATCGTCTATACATATGAATAGAAAGAAACTATACGTAAAGAAACTATATCCATACATCATCAATTACAAACTGCAAACATAGGGAAAATAACAATCAATTAATATGCATTCCCCATCACAACACTTGCAACTATAGAAAATACACAAATTTACAAAGTATGCATTAACCATCTATCAATTTTGCAATGCATACATCCTCACAGTCTTGCAATGCATTCACCCTAATCAATACAATTTTGCATTCACCATAGAGCAAAATTTCTCATACAATTGATATATACATAACATTGAAAAAAACAAGGAGCAATGCATTCACCAACATATCCTCACATATCTTGCAATGCATTCACCCACATATCCTTACATAAGCCTACTACTAAATCATATGATACTAAACAACTAAAACATCATAAAAAAAATTTAACATTAAAACCTAGGTTGCACCTAGAGCCAATAAAATCTTCAAAACTACAAACTTTTCGCAAAAACTGATTGGAGGTATTGGAGGAGCTTACCGGTGAAAGATCGTGGATGTCGCCTAGAGGGGGGGGGGGTGAATAGGTGCTTTAAAAATAATTACGGTTTAGGCTTGAACAAATGCGGAATAAACCTACCGGTTAATTTGTCAAGCACAAAACCTAAGTCGACTAGGCTCACCTATGTGCACCAACAACTTATGCTAAGCAAGATAAACAACTAAGTGAAAGCAAGATATATAACAAGAAACAATATGGCTATCACAAAGTAAAGTGCATAAGTAAAGGGCTCGGGTAAGAGATAACCGAGGCGCGCGGAGACGACGATGTATCCCGAAGTTCACACCCTTGCGGATGCTAATCTCCGTTTGGAGCGGTGTGGAGGCACAATGCTCCCCAAGAAGCCACTAGGGCCACCGTAATCTCCTCACGCCCTCGCACAATGCAAGATGCCGTGATTCCACTAAGGGACCCTTGAGGGCGGTCACCGAACCCGTACAAATGGCAACCCTTGGGGGCGGTCACCGAACCCGTACACTTTGGCAACCCTTGGGGGCGGTCACCGGTACCTGTCAAATTGCTCGGGGCGATCTCCACAACCTAATTGGAGACCCCGACGCTTTCCCGGAGCTTTACACCACAATGATTGAGCTCCGAGGCACCACCAACCGTCTAGGGCGCCCAAGCACCCAAGAGGAACAAGCTCTAGGGTACAAAGCACCCAAGAGTAAAAAGCTTCTCAAACTTCACTTCCACGTATCACCGTGGAGAACTCAAACCGATGCACCAAATGCAATGGCAAGGGCACACGGAGTGCCCAAGTCCCTCACTCTCAAATCCCACCAAAGCAACGAAAGCTATGGAGGAATATGAGAGGAAGAACAAGATGGAGAACACCAAGAACTCCAAGATCTAGATCCAAGGGGTTCCCCTCACATAGAGGAGAAAGTGATTGGTGGAAACGTAGATCTAGATCTCCTCTCTCTTTTCCCTCAAGAACTAGCAAGAATCATTGGAGGGATTGACAGATAGCAAGCTCGAAGAACGTCAACAATGGGGGAAAACACGTGCTAGAAGGATCAGGTCCATTGGGGAAGAAGACCCCCTTTTATAGGAGCCCTCGAATCCAACCGTTATCTGCCCTGTGCCCGCAGCCAAGCGGTACTACCGCTCCTAGGAGCGGTACTACCGCTTAGGTGGTACTACCTCGCACAAGTCTGAAATACACTGAGTGTACAATGGTAGTGCCGCCGGAGCGGTACTACCGCTTAGGGGGTTTTAGAGCAGGAGAGGCAGCAGTAGTAGAGGCAGCCAGAGCGGCAGTACCGTGCGAAGCGGTACTACCGTCCTAGTGCCGCACTACTACCGCAAAGGGAAAAAGGAAACAGAAGCGCGCACGGAGGAAACCCTGCAAGCGGTAGTGGCGGCGGTAGTACGGGCGATAGTACCTCCAGAGCGGTACTACCGTGCTACTACCGCGCTACTACCATGAATTGCAGACCAACAACAGAGAGTTGCACGCTCGGGGAAACCCCAAGCGGCAGTGCCACGGAAGTACCCAGCGATACTACCGTATAAGCGGTACTACCGCTTGCATGCCACTGAAAATCCACAGAAAACAAAGGATACAATAAAGCCAGAACTGCCATAACTTCTGCAAATGAGCTCCGAATTGAGCAAACTCAAGCTTGTTGGATAGAAGACGACGAGTACTATCCAAACAGCGAGATATGCCTAAGATATAGAGATGAGAAACCTCTATGAATGAAGAACCGGCATAAACTCCAACATCGAAAACATCATAGAAGATGCATATATGAACCCCGTTTTCGATGAACTCGAGCTTGTCATGAAGATGACCATCAGCTCAAAAACTCACAAAGAGAAACACCAAACAAGAACCAAGAAAGATGATGCATGGGTGCAATGGTTTGTGCTCTCTACGAACGATACGATCAAGCTACTCACTTGAGAGCCCCCCTTGATAGTACGGCTATCGATCCTATAACCCGGTCTCCCAACTACCACCATGAGACCGGTAAAATAGAAAACCTATCAAGGGCAAACCTTTGCCTTGCGTATAGTCCACTTGAGCTAGATGATGACGATCTTGACCTCCTCAAGTTGGACCACCTTTCTTGATTGCGCCGGCTCGATGAAGACTAGTTGATTGCTCCCCCATACTCCACTATGGGTGAGCTACTCTTCGGCACATCTTCACAAGTCCATTGTCACCACAATGGACGGCAAGCTTCAAGCATGATCTCTTCGTGATGCTCCACTTGAACTTGCACACCGCAATCTTGATGACGATCACCACTTGATGTCATCCTCCATGGGTTGTATGATATCTTCCTTTTGATGCACGCCCATGGAAACAAACCTAACCCCACAAAGAACACTCGCATAGAACATGGGTTAGTACACAGCGTAATGGACAATGCTTACCATACAGTGAGATCACTTGATCACACTCGGTACTTCTTCTACGCTTTGTGTGTTGATCAACTTGAATCACTCGTTGTACTTATTCTTGATCAACCTTGTATCCTTTCAACTCTCTTCATTAGGATGATGTCTTGAAGGTAAACATAAATGATCACACAATCTTCTTCTTCAAGACATGTTTGCAATAGGCTCAACTCTTACATGACCAATCTTTGGATCAATCCTTATATAGCACCTTGGTCAACACATATTCTTCTTCTAATAACCTTGAAACCAACAAATGGTCTTCAAGCAATGCCTATGGACAAACCCTTCAAATATAACTCAAGGCAACCATTAGTCCATAGGGATTGTCATCAATTACCAAAACCAAACATGGGGGCAGCGCATGTTCTTTCAACCGGCCTCTTCGTTTTGCCCCAAAGATCAGCAAAAATGGTGGACTGTAGAGGGAGATCGACGGGGGGGGGGGGGGGGGGGGGTCGGGAGAAAGAGAGAGGCGCCGCTCGGCCTTTGTTCGCGATGAGGAGAGGAGGAAGAACGGGCTGGTGGGAGGGTGGGGCCAGCCCGCAGCCACACAGGGCAAAAGCTTGTTCGACACACTACCGCCACAGACTATGGCGGTAGGGCACCACAGTCTACCGCCGCACTCTATGGCGGTAGCCACTTATCCACGTCAGCAGAAATAGACAGCGCCGTCTACGTTGACCCGACCCCTACCGCCGGAGGCAGTGGCGATAGGCTGTTATAGCCTACCACCAGATAGGGTGGCGGTAGGAAAAGGGTCAGATCCGAAAAAAATTCCCGCATGGGGTCAGATCGTGCTAAAACATGACAAAAGGGTCAAAACAGTGAAATCGGCCTCCATGTGTTTTCTTGCATCGTCGCTGTGCATCTCTGTGTGGTAGAAGGTAGATAATAACTGCAACGCATCGGCCTACTTTTATCACGATGCATGCATCTCAGACTAGAAATTGAAGTCTCCTGCATGACAAGCGTAACCGGAGGATCGATCGATCCCTGGGGTACATGTGCATCACCTAAACAAATAATAATACTCTACCATGCATGCAACTAAACATACCAGAGACTCAGCGGCTACTGTTCGTGCATGAAATTTGTACACAAACTCAACACCCGTTGAAATTTCCAGCTTACTATATGGCGGACCTGATTTTTCATATTGGGGTGCCCGTGATTTAATTTGGAATTAGAACAAAGATAAATGATGTTTGATTTTGAAAAAAAACTTGAGAAAGTACAAGTGCGGAAAAGTTGTTCTAAGATGGAAGATCTCTGGTACAAGATTAAGTGGTTAGAGCATCTCTAGCAGACCCCTTATATCGCGGATCCTTAGGCCTTGTACAATGCAATGCGCTTAGGGGAAGCGCTTAGCGAAATAAACCAGCGTTTCTTTAAGCACTAGTGCTTATTTGTAGAGGGTAGACGCTTAATTAGGCGTCTCTCCTGTAGAAATAGGCACTGGTACTTCAGAAAAACCCGGTTTATTTTCCTAAGCACCTGCCTAAGCACCTAGCATTGTACAAGGCCTTATAGCGCGTTTACAGGTCGCGGAAAACGCGTTTTGTGGGCTGGCGCGGGCTGCGGCCGAACATACCCCGCATAGCGGAAATCTTTTACAGTTCCGCTATGTGGGGTCTGTCCGGCCGCAGCCCGCGCCAGCCCGCAAAACGCGTGGTTTTTTTCTTCTGAATTTGACACATATCTCATATATTACACAGAATTATGAATTCAATATAACATAAATTGTGAATATTATGAATCCAAATTACAATAATTATTCAAATCACCGAATTAAACTAATAAAATTCAATACAACAATTATCGATCACACATGAATTAAATGAAATGAATGTAAAATTGGCCTTGGCCTTTGCCAATGGTGCTCTCAATGCCTTTGGCCATGCCTTTGCCAATGGTGCTCAATGAGGTCCTCCTGAAGCTGATGGTGCGTGTTTGCGTCTTCAATCTGCCGGTATGTCTGAAGGAATGCTTGTATGCGGTCAGGGTCTCTAGCTGGCTTCACACGGCTACCGACATTGTCGTAGAAGAACTCCAAGTTCATGTCCCGCTCATCTTCGATGATCATGTTGTGAAGAATCACACAACATGTCTTGATGTTGTTCAGGGTTTGCTTGTCCCAAAAACGAGCAGGACCATGAACAATGGCAAAGCTAGATTGCAAAACCCCAAAGGCTCTTTCAATATCTTTTCGGGGCAGCCTCTTGTACCTTTGCAAATTCAATATGCTTCCTAGTTTTCGGCTTTTTGATGCTCTTGACAAATGTACACCAAGAAGGGTAAATACCATCTGCAAGATAGTACCCCTTTGTGTACTCATGCCCATTCACCGTGAAGTTGCAAGCAGGAGCATCACCACTAGCAAGTCTAGCAAACAAATGAGACCGTTGCAACACATTGATATCATTGAGAGTACCCGGCATACCAAAAAAACAATGCCAAATCCATAAAATCTCGGATGCTATGGCCTCTAGCACAATTGTTGCATCACGAGACTTGCTACAATACTGCCCGTGCCATGCCTTCGGGCAGTTTTTCCAAGTCGAATGCATGCAATCAACGCTTCCTAGCATGCCGGGCCAACCTCGCTTCTCATTTACTGCCATCAACTTTTTAGTGTCTTCCTCGTTGGGTGCACGAAGATAGACATGACCAAAGACGCGTATGATCACTTTGGCGAACCTACGCACTGACTCAATTGTGGTATCTTTGCCAATGCAAAGATACTCGTCGGCATAGTCAGCCGGAATGCCATACGCAATCACCCGCATAGCTGCCGAGATTTTTTGATATGCACTAAAACCCATCAAGCCCGCGGCGTTTCTCGTTTGAGTATAAAACCGACAATTGGCCTCGCAAGCTTGCACAATTTTAACGAAGAGGGATCAGCACATTCGATACCTACTCCGAAAGAGGTGCGGCAGATAGGTAGGATTGTCCGTGAAGTAGTCTTGCATCAACATCATGTTCCCGAGATGGCGGTTGCGAGGGATGCAAAGACGGCCGACGGTAGATCCTCGCCGTCTCTTGCACTTTCGATCCTCGACCTCCTTCACGGCTAGGACCGTGACCACCATCTGCTGCCGATGGCGCTCGAGCATCGACTCCACTTCCGAGTCGTCGGACGAGGACGAATCTTTGAGCAAAAATTGCTCGCAAGAGCTCAAATCCATCTACAAAAATCGCATCCGAGCTCGCATCAACGAATTTCAACACCTACGGTCGAGCTACAAGGGGCAGAAAAGGGGCTCACTGGCTGCGGTCGATCCGGGGCGGCGGCGACCCGGGGGCGGCTCGACGAATCCGGGGCGGGCGGCAACTCGGCGGTGGTCGATCCGGGGCAGCGGGGACCCCGGGGGCGGCTCGGCTCGGCGGTTCCGGGGCACCAGCAAGGGGACACGGGCGTAGTGCGGCCCGGCGGCGCGATTCCGCCGGCTGAAGTGGCCGGAAACTGCTACTTGCATCTTGCGTTGGTATTTTCCCCGAAGAGGAAGGGATGATGTAGCACAGTAGAGATAAGTATTTCCCTCAGTTATGAAACCAAGGTTATCGAACCAGTAGGAGAATCACGCAACACCTCGTTAGCAGTACCTGCACACAAACAACACACCCTTGCACCCAACGCAAACGAGAGGTTGTCAATCTATCGGCGGTAAATAGCAAGATTAAATTGTATGTGATAGATTGATAGATTAAACTAAAATACAAAATAAAATAAATAAAAGAAAATTGCAGCAAATATTTTTAGGGTTTTAGTAAATGATAAAGTAGACCCGGGGGCCATAGTTTTCACTAGAGACTTCTTTCGAGAAAATAGCATACGGTGGGTAGACAAATTACTGTTGGGCAATTGATTGAAAAGCAAATAATCATGACGATATCCAAGGCAATGATCATGTATATACGCATCACGTCCGAGACAAGTAGACCGACTCCTGCCTGCATCTACTACTATTACTCCACACATCGACCGCTATCCAGCATGCATCTAGTGAATTAAGTCCATAAAAGAATGGAGTAACGCCTTATGCAAGATGACATGATGTAGACAAGATAAACTCACGTATGAATAAACCCCATCTTTTAACCCTTAATAGCAACGATACATACGTGTCATGTCCCTTTCTGTCACTGGGATTGAGCACCGCAAGATCGAATCCATTACAAAGCATCTCTTCCCATGGCAAGATAAATCAATCTAGTTGGCCAAACCAAATCAATAGATCGGAGAAGAAATACGAGGCTGTAATAATCATGCATTAAAGAGATCAGCAAAGACTCAAATATATTCATGGATAATCTGATCATAAACTCACAATTCATCGGATCCCAACAAACACACCGCAAAAAGTGATTACATCGGATAGAACTCCAAGAATATCGAGGAGAACATTGTATTGAATATCAAAAAGAGAGAAGAAGCCATCTAGCTACTAACTATGGACCCGAAGGTCTGTGGTAGACTACTCACGCATCATCGGAAGGGCAGCAAGGTTAATGTAGAGCCCCTCCGTGATCGATTCCCCCTCCGGCGGGGTGCCGGAAAAGGACCGCAGATGGGATCTCTCGAGAACAGAAGCTTGCGGCGGCAGAAAAAGTATTTCGTGGACTCCCCTAAGGGTTTCTGATTTTTTGGGAATTTATAGTGGAGGATTAGGTCAAACGGAGCTGGGGTGGGCCCACGAGGCACCAGGGCGCGCCTGCCCCACCCCAGGCGCGCCCTGGTGGCTCGTGGCCACCTCCTCTAGCGTCTGGTCTTCTCCCAAAGCTTCTAGTGTTTATCTTGGCCAATAAAAAATCACCAAAAAATTTCGTGGCATTTGGACTTCGTTTGGTATTGATTTTCTGTAAAACAAAAATAGGCCAGAAAACAGCAACTGGCACTGGGCACTAAGTTAATAGGTTAGTCTCCAAAAATGATATATAATTGTTGTAAATGTATATAAAAACATCCAAGATTGATATTATAACAGCATGGAACAATCAAAAATTATAGATACATTGGAGACGTATCAGCATCCCCAAGCTTAATTCCTGCTCGTCCTCGAGTAGGTAAATGATAAAAACAGAATTTTTGATGTGGAATGCTGCCTAACATATTCATCATATTCTTTTCTTCTTTGTAGAATGGACATTTGGACTTGAATGATTCAAAGCAATAGTCTATAATTTGACATGAAAACATAGATACTCAAGCATACTAACAAGCAACCATGCCTTTCAAAATATTAATGCTAAAGAAAGTTATCCCTAGCCCATTATGCTCAATCATTGATCCATTCATGAAACACACTCCATATTAGCTACATCCAATGCACAAGTATGACAATAGTGCTCTCTAGTTGGTGCTTTATAAGAGAAGATGGAGACTCAAAATAAAATAAAATTGCATAAAAGTAAATAGATAGGCCCTTCGCAGAGGGAAGCAGGGATTTGCTAATGTGCCAGAGCTCAAAGCTTAAATTAGAGAGATAAATTTTTTTGGGTGGCATGCTTTTCCTGTCAACGAAAACGAATGAGAATTTCCCAATATCTTCCATGCTAGATACATTATAGGCGGTTCCCAAAAAGAAAATAAAGTTTATTCCTTTTTCCACCATTCTTTCACAATCCATGGCTAGCCTTATCCACGGGTGCCCTCCATACCATCACTTTCCAAGGAATTTATTAATATCATCATATAAGATTTTTCATTTCATTTCATATTTCGGGACTGGGCATCCCTATTACCTGCCACACTCTCATGCAATGACAAGTGAATAAACACTCATCATGAGAATAACCCACCTAGCATGGAAAATATTGGCCATCCCCTTCCGCCTCATGAGCGGTACGGGCACACAAAACAGAAAAATTATTTTGAAAATTAGAGTTGGCACACGCAAATTTACTTGGAACGGCATTGAAATACCGCATATAGGTAGGTATGGTGGACTCATCTGGCACAACTTGGGTTTAAAGAGTTTGGATGCACAAGCAGTATTTCCGCTTAGTACAAATGAAGACTAGCAAATAGATTGAGAAGCGACCAACCAAAAAGCGAAAACGGTCATAAACATGCATTGAACATAACTAACACCGAATAATGCACCATAAGTAGGATATAATTTCGTTGCATAACTATTGACTTACGTGCATGCATAGAGAATCACAAACCTTAACACCAATATTCTTACTAAATCACAATTACTCACTAACATGACTCACATATCATCATCTTCATATCGCAAAACTATTGCAAGGAATCAAGCTTATCATATCCAATGATCTATATGAAAGTTTTTTTCTATATCCCTCTTGAATATTCATCACTTTGGGACCAAATTCATATCTTGTGCAAATTACCATTACTATTAATCACCATGTCAACTCTCAAAAAGATTTAAGTGAAGTATGAGAGTGCAAATATTTCTCCAAATTTTTTCTCTTATCAATTCTCAAAATAATATAAGTGAAGCATGAGAATTCATTTCTTCAAAATTTCAATCTTAACAACTCTCAAAACAATATAAGTGAAGCATGAGAGTTTATTTCTTCAAAATATAACCGCCACCGTGCTCAAAAAGATTTAAGTGAAGCACTAGAGCAACTGCCTAGATCAAAAAATTTAAGTGAAGCACATAGAGTATTCTAACAAATCATGATAACGTGTGGCTCTCTCAAAATAGGTGTGTTAAGCATGGATGATTGTGACAAACTAAAAAGAAAACAAAGACTCATATCATACAAGACGCTCCAAGCAAAGCACATATCATGTGACGAATAAAAATATAGCTCCAAGTAAAATTACCGATGGTTGGTAGAAGAAAGAGAGGATGCCTTCCGGGGCATCCCCAAGCTTAGACGCTTGAGTCTTCCTTGAATATTACCTTGGGGTGCCGGGGGCATTCCCAAGCTTAGGCTTTTGCCTCTCCTTATTCCTTCATCCATCGTGATCTCACGCAAAACTTGAAAACTTCAATCACACAAAACTCAACAAAACCTTCGTGAGCTCCGTTAGTATAACAAATAAATCACTACTTTAAGTACTGTTGCAAACCCATTCATATTTTATATTTTCATTATACCTACTGTATTTTAACTTATCCATGGCTTATACCCCCCGATATAATCCATAGTTTCATCAAAACAAGCAAGCAACACAGCAAAAACAGAATCTGTCAAAAATAGAACAGTCTCTAGCAATCTATTTAAAAGCCATACTTTTGTAGCTCCAAAAATTCTGAAGAATTAGGACAACGTGGGCAATTCACATACCAATACTGTGTAAAAATTTCAGATTTTTTCGACGCTCCAGTACAGAACCAAAATTTTTGCACTGGACACAAAACTTTCTGTTTTCCAAACAGCATCAATTATACTATCATCCAAATCATCCCAAAGGCATTACTTGGCACAAACACTAATTAAAACATAAAAACACAATCATTACAGAAGCATAATTGTGTGAACACACAAGAACAGAAGCAAAACTAAAAATTTATTTTATTCATTGGGTTGCCTCCCAACAAGCGCTATTGTTTTATGCCCCTAGGTAGGCATAATGCATAGTTTCAAGTGTTGTCATCTTTGGTTTTAGGGAACCTAGCAATATCTATTTCCCTTCTTTGCAATTTTCAATAATATGAACTAAGTGATCAAGCTTGGTTCCAAGAATTTTTATTTCCTTCAAAACACAAAAGGCATCTACCTTTTGCTCCAAAGTATCAAACCTTCTATTATGCGACACCACATTGCAATTTACTTTGGAAACAAGATTAAATATTCCTCCAAAATTGGACTCCATGCTAGCCTTAGTTTCTTTTACTAACTCGGTTTGACGATAGCTTACTAGCGTGGTAGGCTCAATTGTTTCTATCTTTGGTTGTCCAAAAATACTTTTCATCTTTTCATAGGTGTCAAATGCATTATTTCCAAGAAAATCATTTTCAAACATAGAATCTAGGACACGCCTATGAGCAAGAGGTAGACCAACATAAAAGCTTCTAAGAAGTAATTTAATGTGGCTCTTGGGCCTAGCTTTCATTTGGATTTCTAGCAACCTATCCCAAGCTTCTTTTAAATATTCATCACTCAAATACTTAAAATTCAAAATTCCCGAACCTTCTCCTAGATAAGGAGGGAGAGGCAAATCGGGAGGAGAACTAGCCATAACGATAAGCAAGCAAACAAAGAGGCAAACAAGAAAATACGCAAAGAGGCGAACGGAAAATATTTTTGTATTTTTGTAAAAAGTTTTAGAAGTGGGGGAGATGAAAATGAGAGGCAAATAAAGTAAATGCAAGGAGATGAAGTTTGTGCAAAGGTACTTGATAGATGTTGATGATGTCTCCTCGGCAACGGCACCAGAAATTCTTACTGCTACTTGTAGCTTGCGTTAGTATTTTCCCCAAAGAGTAAGGGATGTTGCAGCACAGTAGAGATAAGTATTTCCCTCAGTTATGAAACCAATGTTATCGAACCAGTAGGAGAATCACGCAACACCTCGTTATCAGTACCTGCACACAAACAACACACCCTTGCACACAACGCAAACGAGAGGTTGTCAATCTGTCGGCGGTAAATAGCAAGATTAAATTGTATGTGATAGATTGATAGATTAAACTAAAATACAAAATAAAATAAATAAAAGAAAATTGCAGCAAGTATTTTTAGGGTTTTAGTAAATGATAAAGTAGACCCGGGGGCCATAGTTTTCACTAGAGCCTTCTCTTGAGAAAATAGCATATGGTGGGCAGACAAATTACTGTTGGGCAATTGATAGAAAAACAAATAATCATGACGATATCCAAGGCAATGATCATGTATATAGGCATCACGTCCGAAACAAGTAGACTGACTCCTGCCTGCATCTACTACTATTACTCCACACATCGACCGCTATCCAGCATGTATCTAGTGAATTAAGTCCATAAAAGAACGGAGTAACGCCTTAAGCAAGATGACATGATGTAGACAAGATAAACTCACGTATGAATAAACCCTATCTTTTTACCCTTAATAGCAACGATATATACGTGTCATGTCCCTTTCTGTCACTGGGATTGAGCACCGCAAGATCGAACCCATTACAAAGCACCTCTTCCCATGGCAAGATAAATCAATCTAGTTGGCCAAACCAAATCAATAGATCGGAGAAGAAATACGAGGCTATAATAATCATGCATAAAAGAGATCAGCAAAGACTCAAATATATTGTTGGATAATCTGATCAGCAAAGACTCATGCATAATAATCATTTTCAAACATATATTCATGGATAATCTGATCATAAACTCACAATTCATCGGATCCCAACAAACACACTGCAAAAAGTGATTACATCGGATAGAACTCCAAAAACATCGAGGAGAACATTGTATTGAAGATCAAAAAGAGAGAAGAAGCCATCTAGCTACTAACTATGGATCCGAAGGTCTGTGGTAGACTACTCACGCATCATCGGAAGGGCAGCAAGGTTGATGTAGAGCCCCTCCGTGATCGATTCCCCCTCCGGCGGGATGCCGGAAAAGGACCCCAGATGGAATCTCTCGAGAACAGAAGCTTGCGGTGGCGGAAAAAGTATTTCGTGGACTCCCTTAAGGGTTTCTGATTTTTTTTGGGAATTTATAATGGAGGAATTAGATCAAACGGAGCTGGGGTGGGCCCACGAGGCACCAGGGCGCGCCTGCCCCCCCCCCCCCCCCAGGCGCGCCCTGGTGGCTCGTGGCCACCTCCTCTGGCGTGTAGTCTTCTCCCGAAGCTTCTAGTGTTTATCTTGGCCAATAAAAAATCTTCAAAAAGTTTCGTGGCATTTGGACTTCGTTTGGTATTGATTTTCTGTAAAACAAAAATAGGGCAGAAAACAGTAACTGACACTGGGCACTAAGTTAATAGGTTAGTCTCCAAAAATGATATATAATTGCTGTAAATGTATATAAAAACATTCAAGATTGATATTATAATAGCATGGAACAATCAAAAATTATAAATACGTTGGAGACGTATCATAAACGCAGGCGGCGGGCGGGCGGCTGCAGGAGGGGGATGTGGGGAACGCGCGCGCTAAAATGTCCCTCCTGCCAACCGCTTTCGCGGGATGCAGGGCATCGACGGGGCGGGGGAAAAACTGGGTATTTGCGGGTCAGAGGGGGCAATTTACCGCGCCCCTCAAAAAAATTTAAGGGTCGGACGCGTTCACGGTTTCTGTTCGGGTCACTTTTTTCGCGCCAAACCGTAAACTGACGGTTATTTTATGGGTCGGGACGATATAAGGGGTCGGCTAGAGATACTCTTTGACAACCATAATTTAGAATAAGAAAGCACTCAATCTTTACCATTTGCAGACGAGGCTTAATTTGGCTCTTGTTCTTAATAGTAGGCACGTAGCGGCAATATTGTCTGCAGCTTGATCGCTTTGATCGAAATCTTCACCGCGATCCACTGACCTGATCGTAGGTGTT
Source organism: Elymus sibiricus (assembly GCA_039707655.1). Lineage (NCBI taxonomy): Eukaryota > Viridiplantae > Streptophyta > Magnoliopsida > Poales > Poaceae > Elymus > Elymus sibiricus. The sequence goes on from CM077674.1 coordinate 30,931,642, forward strand.
ATATCCTGCTAACGTAGAAAACTAGGGATGCAGAGTCCTAGGTATCATGCTCCACAAGTACTACCTCCGTCCTGATCTATTAGTCCCCTTATATTTAGGGTCATATTTTAACCATGATTTTAACAAATAATATATAAGTTATACATAGCTAAAATAATAGGAAAACGCTAATGCTACTGTTCTTGCACGAAATTTATACACAAACACAACACCCGTTGAAATTGGCAGCTTACTATATGGCGGACCAGGTTTCTCATATCGGGGTGCCCGTGATTTAATTTGGAATCAGAACAAAGAGAAAATGATGTTTGATTTTGAAAAAAGACTTGAGAAAAGTACAAGTGCAGAAAGGTTGTTCTAAGATGGAAGATCTCTTGTACTCCCTCCGTAAAGAAATATAAGAGCGTTTACATCACTAAAGTGTAGTGATCTAAACACTCTTATATTTCTTTAGAGAGGGAGTACAAGATTGAGTGGTTAGACAAACCATAATTTAGAAAATTAAGAAAGCAAGAGCATGATGGAATTGATCCCGTTGGCAGACAGTAGCGATATTGCGTGGCAGCTTGATCGCTTTGATCGAAATCTTCACCGCGATACACTGATCTGATCCTAGGTATTATCCTGCTAATGAGAAAACCAGGGATGCAGAGTCCAAGGTATCATGATCCGCAAGTACATGCCAAAGTTAAGCTTGAGTGCTTCATACGAATGGCCGAAAATTACTATTGCTGAAAGAAGTGGATGTAGCTGGCTAGAGCAGGGTGGAGTGACCGAACTCTTGTGAAATGCCTTCAAGATAAGAGAAGTGATCAGTTTCCAGCATCTGGGAAGCAACAAGCTAGACTAATATTTCCGTTCCTAAACTGTAGCCGTAGCTGTAACTAGTCTCATCATCGTTAGTGTCACTACCACAAGGAGTAAGAAGAATGAACAAGAGGGCTAGGCAGAATGAAGAGCATAGGAGGGGGATGCATTTCACAATGGTGTGCATATATGCTAGTTCTTGCACATGCATGTTGTAATGCTACGTACATAGATCCCGATCCCACCTCTTGATCGGTATCCAGAGAAGAGAACAAATGAAGCTTAATTATCCATCCCCACCTAATCCATGTTATGTTTTTCTTTTTAACTGGAATAGAAATGCCATGTGACAAAACAAGCATAACAGATAGTTGTTGTGTGGTATCCATGTTATTGATAACTGCTACTCTTGCTAGGGTGCCACCCAAGACGAGCTAAGCAATAGTGAGTTGCAGCCTCTATGGTATCCTGCAAAAAAAGATGGCAATCGTAGGGTATGGGGATGGGTACGGTATGGGACGGGTAGAGCAATACCATATCCATACCCATGTTGTCAATGGGTACAAAAATCCACCCATACTCATACCCACGGGTTTGAAACTTTACCCGTACCCATACCTAATAGGTACCCATACCCATTGGGTATCCAACGGGTAGATCAAACAATGCATAAGTTATTGACAATTTTACATTCATCGATAACACATTTGACCAAAAAATATTTAACGGAGACAAGGGGATTTTGTGCGATGGTGTGAGGCTTAATTACGAGAGTAGTTGGGTCGCCCACATCCTTTGATGCTACCGACCCTTGCGCATATATTGGAGCTCCACGGATAAGGTCCACATATGAGTATAAACGGGTAGGGTATGGGTATATACACGGGTACAAGGCTATACCCGTGCCCTACCCACGACTTAACGGGTAGGGTATGGGTACTATCCATGGGTATAAAATTGTGCCCATACCCTGCCTATGCGGGTACGGTATCCGTGGATACCCGTACACATGGGTAAAATTGCCATCCAAAAACTATATTAGATGCGAGTCTAAGGCCAACACCTTATTGTGACTTTTTAGCGGCAGTAGCCAGAGCAGGGAGTCATCCGGGTTTACTGATACAATCTACTAGCTCGGTGAGAAGGTCCAAACCCCAACCTACCGTATCACCCCCGAGTGCGACGGGGAGGGAACCCTAGCCGCCACTGCTGCCGGGCCCCCTCCTCTTCCCTCTTTCTCCCTCGTCGCCGCCAGAGGGCGCGATCGGACAGTGCCCGATCGTCGCTGGTGGCAATGGAGCCCTACGTCTCCTCGCTCGATGGGGTCGGTGTGGGACAGCGCTCGTGGGCAAGAACGTGGAACTGGTGTAGGGCGCGACGATGTGGTGGCGCGCTAACATTGTGATGGTGTGCGGGTGCGAAGGCGGTGCGACGGGATGCGCGATGGTGGAGCATGCCGGGGGGGGAGTGGGTTACGGCCAGATATGCTCTTCGGGCAACACGGGCTGCAGGCGATCACCTCTGTGATGTTGAACGCCCGGGAGGCGCCACGTGTCCTGTATATGCCGAAGGAAGCCGTCAGCATAGATCGAAATCTATGCCGACCAGTTGGCATACAGCCACCAGGTGTCGACTCCTGTATCGGCTCTGATCTGGTGACGGCGTCGTCAGCTGCCGTCTCGCCTTTTTTTTGCCGACGGTGACTCTATGCCGACGGCCGTACGGAAAGCCGTCGACATAGGACCCTATGCCGACGGTCTGACAAGGTAATGCCGACAGCGGCCGTCGGCATAGACCTAAGCCGACGGGGTTCGTGCGGCATAGCAGATGATTCCGGTAGTGTACTGATGTAATCAAAAGTATAATCCAAGAAAGGCACGACACAAGCATATTGCAACAAATCCGTGTCGCGTGTGTGTGTTCGTGTACTTGTCTGCTTCCCTCCAGAATCAATCAAGCTTGCGTTTCGACCGGAGCAATCCATCAGAAAGCTTAGCAATTGCTGCCTGCTTCCAAGTTAATTAACTGGTACGGACGTGTGGGTTGTCGTGGCCATGCCATCAGTGACCAGGACATCAAGAATAGTACTGTGCTGAATTGTCCATGTTATAAATATTAATGGATTTGTTCATTTGGAATTAACTATGAGAGAGCTTGTTGATTCTCATACTCTTGTCATACTATTTTGATCATGTCATGCTCTTGAGACTCCCATGACACAAGGATAGTCTGTTAATATGGCATCGTTGATTCTCCAGAGGGCCAAGGGGTCCAGTTGAAAGCCGTATGCTTGCCAACCCGATGATGTCTGTAAATTTAGCTTCAAAATTTAAAGGAAAAAACATGCTAGTTCGGACATATGTTGTCTCACTAACGCAAGCATTGATGAGGTATGCATTGAGAGCGTGCTGAGTGTCAAAATGAGACGCTCGACTAGACAAGTACTTGGTGAGTGACAAGTTGAAGATGCTTGCAGAGGGTTCTTAAGAAATCTGTAGATCTGCTGTAGCACTTTGTAAAATTATTCAAGTCACATGCCACTCTTTTTTCCCTATGTTTCCCATGTCTAGAGGTTTGGACTAGTTCTCCCTTGAAGAGAAACTTTGTGAGAATACCCGACCACCAAGTTTCTCATATAGTTTTAGAGTTAGGTCCCGTGTTCTGATGATGAATGAAGTGGCGGAGCCAGGAATGAAATGGAGGGTGTGCACACCTAAAAAGAAAAATTCTACCTAATCCAAGTGTCACACAATAGTTGGCAAAAATATAATACATATAGCTCAATCAAGTCAGACAACATTACAGTTCCCACATGTATCAAATTTGCAACGTTGCAAATACAAAGTCTTACATGGATACAAATATGTAGCAAACTACTACACTAAGCAACTCTACGACGTTCCTTTGCCATGAAAGCTTCAACTATGTCGTCCTCGCTTACTTTCAAGAACACATCTCGTTCAATGAATGTCACTAAGCAATCGTTCAGCAGATCATCACTCATACTATTTCTCAACTTATTTTTTACTAGATTCATTGCCGAGAATACTCTTTCAACACTCGCCGTGGCGACCGGTAAGATCAATACCAATTTGATAAGCATGTAGACCAAATCATAGAGAACATGTTTGTTTGTACCAACAAGCATAACAGAGAGTTCACCAATAGTACGCACAGATCTGAACCTAGCATCTTGTCTCATATCATCAATAAAAGTAGCAAGTTGGAATTCAAGCCTTACCAAATCAATGCTTGATATCTCCTGAGGGTAGAATTCAGCAAGTTTCATTACCTTGAGTGCATCATAAGAAGCAAATGAATTGGCGGGGTTCAAAGCAGACATGCAAATCAGCAACTCCATATTAACCTCGTCAAACCTGTTGTCAAGCTCTTGAATGATTTGATCAAGGATACCAAGATATACCTCTCTTCTATAACGATCATCATTTGTTTTCACTTCATAATACCGAGGTGATCTTCCATGAGGCACATAACTATTCTCCGGTGTAGGAACTTGAATGCCATGTTTGTTGCAAAACAATGTTACCTTTGCAAGAAATTCTTCCCAACCATGAGACCTCATATGCCGCATTTTATTCTTTGCCAAACTAACAAGTGCCATTGCATTGACAATATCTTGATCTCTCTTTTGCAATGACTGAGACAACTCATTAGTGTGGCCAAGAATAACAAGCATCACATGAAGATTGAAAACAAAGTCATATGACTCCAAGGCAAAAGTCACTGCACGTATTCTTGTCCACTCACCCCTTTGTGAAGGATCTTTTCCAATAGCATCAAGTACTTCTAGTATTGTGGGATACATGGTAACAATGTGCAAAATGGTTCGAAAATGAGAACCCCACCGAGTATCACCGGGTCTAGGTAATCCCATCTCTTGATTTAACCCACTTCCACTTTCAATTTCACCCATTTCAAGTGCTTCCAAAACCTTTTGAGCTCTAACATCTCGAAGCATGTCATGACGCTTGCAAGAAACTCCAACAATATTGAGCAAGTAAGAAATATGATCAAAAAACCATTTACATGGTTCATTTCCCTTTGCCACGGCAATAAGAACCAATTGAAGTTGATGTGCAAAGCAATGAATGTAATAAGCAGAGGGTGACTCTTTCATGATCAAAGTTTTCAACCCTTTTATCTCCCCTTTCATATTGCTAGCCCCATCATATCCTTGCCCACGGATTTGAGTAAGAGTCAAATGATGATCAATAAGCAAAGATTCAATTGCAGCTTTAAGTGACAAGGAAGTTGTGTTGGCAACATGAACAACACCAAGAAATCTCTCACACCCCTTTCCAACTTTATCAACATAACGTATGCAAATAGCAAGTTGCTCTTTGTGAGATGCATCACTAGACTCATCAGCCAGGATTGCATAGTGCTCATCACCAAGATCTTCAATAATTTGTTTTGTAGTTAGTACAGCACAACATTCAATAATTTGTTTTTGTATCGTTGGACTAGTCAATATGCAGTTTCCAGGAGCATTGTGCAAAACAATCTTATCAACTTCTTCATCATTTTCTGCAAGCCATTTTAGAAGTTCAAGAAAGTTCCCCCTATTGCTAGATTCTTCACTCTCATCATGTCCACGAAATGCCAATCCTTGGTTCAAAAGAAACCTCAAGCATCTAAGTGAATAGGTTAGCCTAGCCTTGTAAAGACGCATATCCTCTTTAGACACCCTCACAATGATATTATCAATTGCCGTTTGAGGTGTCACAAATGAATTATACTTCTCTTGAGCTTGGTTGTGAATGCTACCAATACCACCTACATGCTTGTCCAATGCATCAGGTTTGTTCCAATTTCTCCAACCATTTTTAACAAAGGCATCACCCCTAGGCCCCCCATTAGTTTTCTCTTTGAACAAATAACACACAAAGCAATACGCCGCTTCCTTTGAGACACTATATTCTAGCCAACTGTGCTTTTCAAACCAAACAAAGCTAAAGTGTCGGTTTTTACCATAGATTTTCCTGACTTCAAAAGCATGTGCATATGGACGACATGCTGTTTTTGCAATATATCTTGTCCGAACACTATCTTGATCATTAAAATCATACTCTGAAATAGGAGTTCTTTTCGCTGGATCACCTGAAAAGACATGTGCACTTGGCTGGTGGGGTGATGGATGACTTGGCGTTGCCTCTTCGATTTCAGCATCGATCTCAATATCTGTATCCATGTCCGTATCGGAATGGATTGGAGGTGGGGAATTAGGACACCGCGCATTTCCAATATCTTCGGTGTGATGTTCAGTAGCAAGCTTCCTCGCTTTCTCTTCATGTTTTCGAAAAAGGTCTAGAATGGCACCATTCCTCTTCGTCATCTATTCTACATTTAATACATCATTGTCATTTTCTCAACAACATATAGAATCAGACAATCAGTTCTACATCAAATAGTCACTCTCTAGTTCTAGTCTGTTCTATAGTTACAACAAAAACAAGGACAACTAAAATAACTAAATAAGGATCAATTGTTGAGCATAGCATGAGCCAATAATTTAGCATATACACTGGGCTGAGCTGCATATTCACAAAGCAATTTTGGGGGAAGCAGGAACAAGATGCATCAATTTTTGGGGGTGGCACCAATACATATGAACAAATTTTGCCACGCACAGAACTGATCACACAACAAGCAACTATATTCGGCAATACATCAAGATCAAGATCAGGCCCTATGGCCATCGCTGCATATTTCACACAGCAGGCAGCTACGCATCGACCCAGCTTCATTTTACCGGTCCTCACAAATCACAACGAAAGAAGCCCGGTAAAAGCAAAAGGATTCGATCCGAATCCCTCCACGCCAAAACAATCCTACTGGTTATGCAGCGTGGAGGAGAGCGTCTGTGTTGACCGCGGACCTGGAGGCGCGGAGGGAGACGGCGCGGGAGCCCCCGCTGCTGACGGCGAAGCGGACCGAGCAGGCGGGGCCGGAGGGCGAGGGGGCTAGCTGGCTAGGGGCCGACGGCGGACGGCGGACCGCGAGGGTGGGAGGCGGCGTCTGGCGTGGCGGCGGCGGCGTCCGGCGTGGTGGCGGCGGCGTGAAGCGGGCTGGCTGGGAGTGCGTGGTGGTTGCTCTGTCCTGCCCTCCTCACGCACGGGCTGGCTCTTGGCTGGGACTGGGAGCGAGACGCCAAGACCACTACCTACTCAGCTGGGCCTGTCCACTAGCGGGCCTTGTCAAATTACTATATGGTATAAAAAAATATCTCAATATTCTGGGTGGGCCACGGCCCACCGTGCCTACACGCTGCCTCCGCCAGTGCCTCTTATACACTGATTATGATGCATTCATACCAAGAGTACTAGCAGTAGGCTAATAGCTAGGTCGGGTGAATGATAGAAAATACTTCATTCATATATATGTCCTACCAGTATAAATAATGGCTTTCATTTTCTCCTATATTTATTAGTATATGTCTGGAAAGCTCTGGAGACTGCTGAAGTTTTTTATTTTTTGGGGTAAAACTGCTAAAGTTAGGTGGGGCACAGATAAACTAAAGGTTTTGCAATAGGTGTACGAAAATGCACCATGGAAAAATATGAAAAAAATTAGGAAGAAAATATACTATATATCTATCATGTTGCAAAGTCTCGATGTGAAAATCACACTACTACGGAAAGGAAGAATATATCATCTCAGCTGGTTGAAGTGAAGCCTACTGCTATATGTGATCAATGGAAAAATTCAACTGGAAACAAATAAACGAATGACACGACGTCGGTTTGTTTTTCCAATTTAGCGGGATAGTATCCTAGTCAATTTTTCTTTATGACTTACCGAGATAATATTATTATTCCGCCTGGTTTCATTAGCACAATTATTTTTTAAGACTGAGAAAAGTTAGACCGTGAAGGTCCAGGAGAGACATACACATAATAATGAGCCACCCTGATACTACATAAGTATGGCACAGAGTACCAGATAAATCTAGTTGTTCATGCCAAAGGGTAACCGTGGTTCCTAAAAAAAGCATGATAATCATATCAAAGGAATAGAAAAGTTATAAAAAGTGAGATGGCACGTGCCCCAAATCCTACAGAAAAAATGACATTTGGTTCATAGTATAAGATTTTTTTTCATTAAGTATAACTAGTGTTTTTTCTCTCTTTAAATTGTGAAAGATACCAAGCAAACTTATATAGGAATGAAAACCCTTCCTATAGACCAAATGGCTCGAAAGGAAATTTTTCTGCATGAATTCTATCTTAAAAAATTCCTACAAAATTCCTCTAATCGGAGGAAGGCTTTAGTCATTTTCTGAAGGATGTGATCGAATTTGCCGTGTTACAATATATCCCACATTGATTGGCCATGACAATAGATTCGTCGGCTGGCGGCACCCCTCTCCACACCGCTCACGTCATTATCAGTTCGACAGTCGTTGTATCCCCCATTACCGTAGAACTTCAACACTAGTAGAAAACAGGGCATTAGTCTCGGTTCCTAAGGGCCTTTAGTCCCGGTTCTGCAACCGGGACTAAAGGCCCCCACTTTTATTCCCGGTTGTGTTACGAACCGGGACTAAAAGAGCTCCACGTGGCCGCTGTGGGGCGCCCAGGCAGGAGGACCTTTAGTCCCGATTGGTAACACCGACCGGGACTAAAAGGCAGCCACGCGTCAGCACCTGCCAAGCGCTGGTTTTTTTTTTTTGAAATGAGAGGTTTAGCGTTTTGGACGGTTTAGGGGTTTCATATTGTATTTCCCCCTTTTCTTTTTGTGTTTACCATTCAATTCTTTTACATTTAGGGTTTTCGTTTTTATTTTACATTTTCCATTCAACTCAACGCTAGCTACTACATATAGCAATGAAGGAACCATTATACAAATCGTCATGAATATAGAGAGAAGTGACCTCTCTTTCTCCGAGCTTGGTCGAACAACAAGTTTTCGTATATCTATTCGACGCTACTACGTATAGTACATGTTCATGCATATATACAATGTAACATCTCTTATGATCTCTAATATCTAATTACCAACATTCACTACCAATTCTCGATGGTATTCTCCGATTTTAGCTATGATCTCTTGAAGGAAGAATCCCGTCAATTCCTCTTGAATTGCTCGTATGCGAGCCTTTGGTAGGAGTTCGTCCCACTTCCGTTCGATCTAATTTAAAGATGGGGGTCAATATATATATATATATATATGAATGAAACTCAGCATAATTGATGGTAATAAAATAAATTTGTGAATATTGTTTACGTACTTCAAGTTTTTCAAAAAATCTGCCCGTCTCAGAGGTCGTCTGGCGAATGAACTCGCAAACGTAGTATCCACATAAGTTATTCCCGGATCCCTGCCTCGAGCACTTTACGAGAATAGAGTTCAATCAAAATAATAATCAAGCATGATAGTGGTATTGAAACTAGAATCAAAGAGATGCGCGGACCTGGCTAGTACTACTTACACTGAGTTGTTCAAATCGCAGCTCCTCTCTCCATTCACCCCTAACCTGCTTGGTGAACTCTTTCCAAACCCTGCCTGGCAAAGAAAATGAATAAAGGAGTTATTAATTACTTGATATCAGGAAATTTTCGACAGTTGCTGATATAGTGCGATAATGATTGAAATTACCTCCGGAGAATTTTTTTCAGATCCGCCCACATCTCAGGGTCTTTACGTAACGAGTCCATGACAAGTACTTTTCCTACGTCAAACTGAATGACTAGCAGAATAAAGTGTAACCTGCGCACGCATAGCTCATCAATTACACTTAACATCGAGTAAGTGAAACAGAATGATGTGTACAAGACAGTATAACACTCACTGGAAGTTGTAAGGAAATAGTATTTCCTTTTTGGTTTGTTGTTTAATTAACGCCCTTAGCAAGTTCTTCTCTGTATCCTTGGCGTTCCATTTTACCGTAGCTTCATGAATAGTATTTGGGTTAATGAACCCAATGTCATAGATTTGTCCTCTTTTGCATTCGAGAATCTTCTTTCTGCATAATATATATAGTGAGGATAATTATACATGCAATGAACGAGCTGAGTTAGAGACTTAATTACAGAAATGATAGTTACAAACAATAGCAACTGACAATAGATTTGTCGATGGCGTCTTGATTGTATAACTGAAATAATTCTTCATATTCAATGAAAATCTTCTCGTCTCCATTGAAGTAATGCTCATCTTTAATTTCCGCAATGATATAGTTGCTCCCTTGCTTTGAGGCTTCCATGTACCGGTCATGCAATCTTCACATCATCGTTGGTAGATGCGGAAGCTCCTCAGGTCTGACGAGAGGCTTCCCGTGCTCGAATTTAAAGGCTAACTCAGCCATTTCGAACTGTACCCCATCGCCTAAGTAATCACCAAGAGTGAAACCAGGATCAGCGGCCGCTGCCCCCGGATCATTAGCGATATTGGTAAACACCTTGAGTGGGGGGCACGATTGGTTTTTCCGTTCGCCGAGCTGGGGAATTGTTTTCCCCCTTGCACTACTGCTACTTCCCGACCGCTGCTGCGGATCTCTATATGACTTTACAATAGAGCGGTCATAGTTTGATAGCAGCGGAGGCGGCGGTGGTTTTGTAAGGTTTTCCAGCAAGCGCCTCGCTTTTACCGGATCTATTTTCTCCGTTGGATCTGGACGGGTCGGTGCAAGCTGGCGTTTCACGTCGGCAGCCACGATCTCCTTGGTTTCCTCCTCAGTCATGTCGTTTGGTAACTTGGCAGGAGCCTTCTTGACGCTACCTGCTCTGGATTTCTTCACTGTTGTACTACTAGCCGCCGGAGCGGCAGCGGATCTCTTCCGCCGGTGCCGAGGCGGTGGAGGAGGCGGAGTCAGCTGACGCGGCGGATTCTGCTAAGGGGCCTCCTCCGGCGGAGTTCGCTGACGCGGCGGAGACAGCTGAGGCGACTGAGTGTGCTGACGCGGCGGAGACAGCTGAGGCGACTGAGTGTGCTGACGCGGCGGAGACGGCTGAGGCAGCGGAGATAGAGCTGGACTGTGAGGAGTCTGCTGAGGGGCCTCCTCCGGCTGATTCTACTGACGCGGCGTCCAGTATGGAAGCACGATGTGTTCCTTTCTCCATAGAATGGTAGTCCTTATGGCATCTCCCAGATGAGTCTCCCCTTCACCTGTAGGGTACTCAAGCTCCAGCTGCTCAAATCCGTTGGTAACTTCATCCACCCCGACAACAGCATAGCCATCTGGAATCGGAGAGCAATGGTAAGTTGCATCAGGTACACGAGGTAAGGCATAGCCGACCGCCACCTTCAAGGTTATGTTCATGCATTTCGCATGTAGATCACAATGTTCCCTCTCCGTGATATCATCCACGGGGTAGCGATCAGGAGCCGTGCTATCATCTATGGGCGGCCGAACGAGCTCCGTGGAAGCCACGTTGCTTTTCCGCTGAGATGGTGGGGTTGCTCCGTGGGAAGTATCGAATGAAGGATCTTCGTGCCGCTGAGATGATGGGCCGGTAGCTCGCTGGCTGTTAAGTGCCTCTATTTGCTTCTCCTACAACGCTAATCCTTCTTCTACCTTCTGCAGCTGGTCTGCATCCTCTTTCTTCTTTCTCCCTCGGCTTCTATAAGTGTCTCTGTTGTCGGGAAACCCAACCTTCCACGGAACGGAGCCTGATGTGCCTCGTGTTCGTCCAGGGTGTTCAGGATTCCCGAGGGCGCGTGACAGCTCGTCCTTCTCTCTGTCGGGATGGAACTTCCCTTCCTGCACGGCCTGGATTGCATCCTGAATGTTTTTGACGGGTGTTGCAAGTTGAGCTTTCGTATAAACACACTTCCCTGTTTCTGGGTGCAAAGTTCCCCCATGCCCGAAGAACCAAGTCCTTGCCCGTTCGGGCCAGTTCAATGTCTCTGGATGGATCCCTTTATCAAGCAGGTCGTTCTCAGCTTTGTCCCACGTAGGCCGGGCAACCTTGTAGCCACCTGACCCCGTAACATGGTGATATTCCTTCTTTGAAGCATTTTGCTTATTTATCAGTGACCTTTTCTTACCTTTCTCCGATGTCTTGTACGCCACAAATGCGGGCCAGTGATCTTTCATCTTCTCATATTGAGCGGTGAATGTTGGAGTCTTCTCTTTCAGGACAAACTTTTCGTGCAATCTTTTCTTCCAGTTCTTGAATTGTTCGGCCATCTTCTTAAGAGCCCACGCCTTGACTTTTCGCTCTACAACATTGCTATTTGGATCCACCTCTAGCGGTAGGCTGAAATTTGTCATGAGCGTATTCCAAAGCTCATCTTTGGATCTATCGTCGACATAAGAAACTCCATCGTCAGCCTTTGGCTTATTCCATTCTTGAACGCTGATCGGGATGCTGTCCCTAACAACAACTTCGCACTGACTTATAAATCGGTCTGCGGTCCGCTTGGGAGCAGTCGGTTTGCCATTTGCAGCGATTTCTTCGATCGTGAACCTTTCATTCTCGCCCAACCTTTTCTTCGGGCCTCGTCTCTTTACAGAAGGTTGGCTCGATCCGGAGGGCTAAAAGAAGAAAGAAGCGTTAATATATGTACATACAAATCAATTAATGCATCTAGTCAGCAGAGGCTTAATTAATATACCTCGTCGGACTTTGCAACAGTTAAGGCTCCAACACCCCCGGAGCCGTCATCTTCTCCCTCCATTCGATCACCGGAGCCGTCATCCTCTCTTCCCTCACCATCGGAGTCGTTGAGAAACTATGAGGTGATATCATCACCTCCGTCGCGGATTATATCCCCCAACATCTCTTCTTGTTCTATGTCTCTGTCATGTTCCATAGTTTCTGCAAATATTACAACATGGCAATATACAACCATGAGAGATAAGCTGTTTTTCAGACTTAATGAAATCTGGGAATGCAAAACAGTAACATTATGATGCCAACTTGAGAGCAAGATTGAGTCATGCTACAGCAACTTTACATGGCAACCAAGGGCATGGCATCAAAGTACACATTACATAGACCAAATCACAAGAAGGAATCATATGCATATGAGCAATGGATTAGTGGCAAACATCATGCAAAGTTGACAAGTTTTATAACAGTCAGTTTCAGACTTTGCAGTTTTTCAGCAAGTGTAAAACAAAGTTTATTCATTAAATACCAGCAGCAAACAGACATTAAAATGCACCAAACACATGTACACAGTTTATTCATGTCGATCGTCGGGGACGACACCTCCGGCGATCGTCGGGGACGACTCCTCCGGTGATCGTCGGGGACGACTCCTCCGGCGATCGTCGGGGCCTCCTCCGGCGATCGTCGAGGACTCCTCCCCCCTCATGTCGAAGTTATACCGAAGTTATCGGGGTTATGTTTTAACGACCCCCCCTCATGTCGAAGTTATACCGAAGTTATCGGGGTTATGTTTTAACGACCCCCCCCTCCCTCATGCCTAAGTCAATGAACAACATGAAAATTTCTAAGTCAATGAACAACTCTGAAATTTTTTACATGTACTCCTACAACATGAAAATTTCTAAGTGATTGCTAAACTGTTTGCTAAACTTTTATGCTTCATTTATACGAAGATCAATTATCGAATATAACAATGTTCGCGATATGAGGCATTGGACATCTATCTATCACATTGAGTATATGTATCTAAAAACCAAGTAAAACAAACAAAACAAACAAAAAAATTCAGCCATCTCCATCTCATCTCATCCATCTCCATCTCATCTCATCTCAATGAACAAAAATTTATATTACACATGAAAATATCACAAATTCATTACATACGCTCAGAACAAAAATATCACAAATGAAATAACTTTGATCATGATGTTGACACTTGATTTTGGCACGATGCAAAATGCAGTAAAGGTGGACTCAAGCGGGAAGATAAGCTTGCCGCTGTAAAAGGCTTGCCGGTTTTAAGTGCTTGCCGGTTTCAGTGAAGATTCAAGCAAAGGTTGAAGGTGACCCGGCAAGAGACGGCCCGGCAAGGGTGCGATCCGGCAAGAGGAGATGGCCTGGCAAAGAGATGCTCCGGCAAGAAGACAGCCCGGCAAGGAGATGACCCGACAGAGTATGATCCAGCAAGGCAACCCGGCAAGATACCCTGATGGTGGTCCCGGGAAGGTAACAGATCGAGAGATAACTGGACGCCATGAAGATGATTCCAGACGGAGATGAGTGCTTGCCGGCGTAAGAAGCTTGCCGGCGTGGACAGCTTGCCGGCATGAAAGCTTGCAGGATGAATGAAAGGTTACCAGCCAAGTGAACAGCTTGCCGGTGTGGGCTTGCCAGCGTGAAAGCTTGCCGGTGTGGGAATCTTACCGGCGAACAAAGAATGAAGATGGGCTCGAAGGATTATCTAGATGACCTCAGATGGAAAAGTGATCAACAGAAGAATTGTTCGAAGCATACAAATTTGGTATTGTGATCATCTCGATCGGAGGACGTATGCACGGCCCACGCAAGGAGCAAGAAAGGAGATTGGGCCGGATTCGGGCCGAATTCAGTTTAGGAAAGAATTAGAAGTATAGGGCATGATTTGGTATACTTTTCTTGTAAGGAAAGCTTAGATGAGTCCTTTACTTGTATGGGAAGTTCAGCCGCCCTTTATATATGTTGGGGGTGACGGCCGATTAAGGATCAATCGATCAACAATCAATACAATCTACTTTTACGTACTTTACTTTTCGTTTACTGCCTTTTCGCCAAAACCCTAGAAACCCTAGGGCGAGGTTTACCCTTTGTTGCTTTGCTCGAAAAGCATCCGTTCTCCTCTCCGAAATTGAGGAACCCTCTTTGTTGCTTTGCTCGTAAAGCATCCGTTTATCGTACACGAAAGTACGGTTGGTGACTCTGTTATTCAATACATTGCGCGGTGCAATTGTGTGTTGCGTGTTGACAAATTTCTTCACCAACACAAATTGGAGACTCCGCTGGGGACCAACGAAGAATGCCGAGTACTTCCAATCTACTCGACGACAAGAAGAACAAAGGCAACACCCGCTCATCAAGATGATCACCGATCCCAACAACAACAGCGACCTCAACCCCGACAACATCATCCCTGCTGTAATGGAAGATCTCTCGAAAGAAGACCGACTGGAGATCGAACGTGTACTTGAAGAGCAGAGGAAGATGATGCTGGCGGGATTCCAGAAGACGCGGAACGGTGTCGTTAAGAAAGTGGCTACGCCAGGTGCTATGCTGAGTAATTCAGATCTACTCGGCACTGAGGTAAAACAATCAAACAAAGAACTTGCTCATCTAATTGATGCATCTGTAGCTAGCAAATTTGGATCTAGCATGAATACAATTTCCAAATCTATGGCTGATAAATTCGAAGAGCTTAAAGAGCAACTCAGTAAAGATTTAGGAATTGTTTCATCACATCATACTCAATCATTAGGGCAACATATTGAACATGCATCGGCTAACGTAGGTCAATCTCATGTTGCTCTAAATAATGATCAAAGTGGCCGGAACCACACTAGTAGTTCGGCCTATAATTTTATTCCTAATGCTGCTCCTCCTATCCTTTCTACTTCGGTTGCACAAAATTACGACAGCAATAACCGAAGTAGGGTTTTGAATTCAAATCTGCAGCAACCCTATTATCAAATAGTAGCGTATCCCACGCCACCGAGTTACAATCAATTCGGAGCAAACTCACCACCGAGTTACAATCAATTTGGTGCGAGCCCTCACCGAATTGTAAATAATTCGGAGGCTATACCGCCAGCTGCCAGTACCGGGATTCCACATGGGCCGGTGCTTGATTCACATGTTAATGATTCCCCGTTGCAAACTTCACATGCTCAAACAGTTATGCCGGGGCATTTACCACATGCTGCTGTTACACAAACACGTGCTCCATCATCTAATGATATTTGGAAGGATTAGTTGATTGACATACTGAGCGAATACGGTTTAGCACCGAGAGGTACAACACGTACCTATCGGAAACCTTACCCTGAGTACTTTGAATCTACTCCTTATCCTCAAGGTGTTAGGATCCCTGATTTTGTTAAATTCACCGGGGAAGGAGGTAGATCTACTGTTGAACATGTGGCACAGTTTTTAGCACAATGCAGTGAGTTTGGTAATTCAGATGTGTATAGGGTTAGACTATTTCCTTTGTCTTTAACCGGCACTGCATTTACTTGGTTTTCGTCCCTTGCTCCTAATTCTATTTCTTCATGGGCACAATTAGAGCAGCGATTTCATGAGTACTTCTATAGCGGTGAAACTGAGCTTCGGCTTTCTTACTTAACTATGGCTAGGCAGAAGTATAATGAGCCGGCGCATGATTACATTAGAAGGTTTAGGGATGTGAAGAACCGTTGCTACAGCTTAACTATAGCCGAAAAGGACTTGGCTGACTTAGCTTTTTCGGGTTTGCTTGCTCACATTAAGGATAAGCTAGAAGGGCAAGAGTTTCTAGACGTAAACCAAGTATTACAAAAGGCTTTGGCGCAGGAAAACCGAGCTAGGGAAGTTAAACAATCTAGTCGGTTTAGAGATAACAAAAATAAAGATAAGGTTATCCCTGCTGCTAATGCTTTAGAGTGTGAAAATGATTCGGCTAGTGATGATGAATCAGACATATGTGTAGCCGAATGGATACAAACGCCAAAGTCCAAACCTTTTCCGTGTCCTGCTTTAAAACCTACACCTGCTAACAAAGAGGAGATTAAATATACTTTTGATGTTAGCAAGTGTGATAGGATCTTTGACATGCTATTACAAGGGAAACAAATAAGATTGAGAGGGGGCCATGTGATCCCATCTCCGGAAGAATTGGGACGAAGAGCTTACTGTTAGTGGCATCACTCTTTTTCACATGCTACTAATGACTGTAATATTTTTCGTCGACAGGTGCAATCGGCCATTAATGAAGGACGATTGATATTCACAGAGGATGCCAAGATGAAACTCGATAGTGATCCTTTCCCTATTAATGTGATCGAGTTTGACGACAAGAAGAAGCTAATTCGGTCGGATCAGACCGAGTCAGCCAAGGAGAAAAATACTGTTGATGAGAATGCTCCGCCAAGAATGATCAAACCCAAGAATCCAGAGGTCGGAGTATGGAAGGTTAATGAAAAGAAAAAGCAAGGTTCAAGACCAAAGCCGACTGTTAACATGCTGTTGGAAAAATACACACGCAGAAACAGCAGTGTGTTCAATCGGCTTGGAGGGGTTAAGCGTTCGAGATCTCCTTCTGGGTTTGGTCAGGGTTACAGCCCGGCAAGGAACGACCCGACAGGAGATAGTCCGGCAAGACAACCCGGCAAGGTGACCTGTCCGACGAGCTAGCAAGGCGAACAGCAGCCGTGTTTCCCAATGGAACCGGCTCATTGGGGATGCCCACCTCCTCTGTATCCGTACTTTCCTCCGTGTCCTCCATGGGGGTTTAATCCATGGGCACCATACCCTATGGGACCACCATGTTATTTTCAGCCAGAATGGAATCAGCCAAGTGCTATGTACAGGGGGTCAGTGCATCAGAAAAGGGCTCGGTTCAATGAAGACACGATTCGAAGGAATCGGTCACCGGTGCGCCAGGTAGATGGCAGAAACAGTACTGGTCGCGGGCTCACTTGGGTGCGCAAGCCCGTAAAGGAACTCGGAGAAGGACAATCAGCTGGAGTTGTCGGGAACAGTTCGGGAAGAAGAGACGTTGCCGGGTTAAAGGATGATTCTGTTCAGAGAAAGGATGCCAATGCACACACTGCATCTTCCGGCGTGATTCGGCAAGATGGATCGGTTGGCGTGATTATTGATCCACTTATCAAAGAAAACAGCTCACATGCATCCCCTGGCCCATCTCTAGTTACTTTTGGCTCATTCAATCAGGATGGGAACCTGAGCTCCAGCGGGAGCCAGAGGTTTGCAATAAGGGGTGTATCTCGTCAAGACACTTCTGTTACTCAGTACAGGCCGGGTTACCCGGGGGGCAGCAAGTATGCCGGCAAGTTTGCTCGGCAAGCTTTTCACCCGGCAAGCTCCTTGCCGAGTAACTCGAGGGGCAGCAAATCTGTAGCTCCAGGGACTAAACCAGAGCCTCGATGGTGTCCGACAGGGTTAAATCATACTCAGAAACGCCGAGTACAGCGGCTGCGAGCTCTGGAGATTAGGGAGGAGATAGCCGAAAAGGAGCGGGACAAGCTGTTCAATGAAGATAGACCAATAGTACCCCGACTGGTATGGAAAGAAAAGCAAAAGGTACAACGCGTGCTTGTCGGAGACCATAGCCCGGCAAGCCTGACAAATCTGTCTCCGGCAAACCCGATCCCGGCAAGCACGACACCGGTAGGCCCGGTAAACCTGTTTCCGGCAGGCCCGAACCCGGCAAGCACGGCAAGCCCGGGAAGTCCAGCGGAGGTAGAGAAGCACGTATCGAAAGAGGGAGATACGGTTGCCATAAACTCAGTTGATGATCCTACAAGCTCTGTTGACGCAGTCACTAGTTATTTGGGAGAAACTGCCTACAACTCAGAAGATGATGACAGGTACTCAGATGACGACATGGCAGATGACAAAGTTGACGACGTTGACTCAGAAGGTAATACCAACTCGGGAAGTGGCAACAATACATTCACTGATATGGATATTAACATGGTTTTTGCTTTGCCCGCCGAGTTCCGTGCACCTGAGTCAGAAGTTGCCGAGTTGGTTCTTGGACCAAGTAAGGCTATGTTTGAGAAACCAGAGAAGCCCGACAAGCATTTAAAGCCGTTATTCATTAGGGGACATATTGACGGCAAGCCCATTGGACGTATGCTTGTCGATGGCGGCGCAGGTGTTAATATTATGCCTCTTTCGGTGTTTTCCAAGCTGAACCGAAAGGAGAGCGAGCTTATGAAGACCAACATGGGGCTCAGTGGATTCTCAGGAGAGCTATATGAAGCCAAGGGCGTTATATCTATGGAGCTTACAGTCGGAAGCAAGACATTGCCGACTGCTTTCTTTGTGGTTGATGTCAAAGGCCGATACAATGTTCTGTTAGGGCGTGACTGGATTCATGCAAATTGTTGCATCCCGTCTACTTTGCATCAGTGCTTGATTCAATGGGTAGATGATGAGGTGGAAGTGATTAGGGCAGATGACTCGACTTGCATAGCCTTGACGGAAGCGCCAGTTGATTGGCAACTTAGTGATATGCGATGCTTGACCGGTAGAGATCTATCGGACTATGATTACATTAGTATAGGTAGAGATGGTTTTGTGCCTATAAATGTACAGCCGGCTGATGTAGCTCGGGTTAATAATCTATCTATGTAAATGATGAATAAAGAAGATAGTATTAAATGGCTACAAAAACGTACAGAAGAGTATCGTTCCGGCAAGAACGATATGCATGAAACTATTGAGGAATTTGAAGATATGGACAAGCTTGGGCACGGGTTCTCATCGGCTGATCCACTTGAAGAAATAGACATTGGTGACGGAAGCACTCCGAGACCTACATTCATCAATGCTAATTTGGAAGCCGATCAGAAAGGCAAGGTAACCGAGTTACTTAAAGAATTTGTTGATTGCTTTGCTTGGAACTATACTGAGATGCCTGGCTTAAATAGAGATTTGGTGGAACATAGATTACCTATCAAACCTGGTTTTAGGCCGTATAAGCAACCTCGTAGAAATTTTAATCCTGATATGTATGACCGCATCAAAGAGGAAGTTGATCGGTTGATAAAAGCGAAGTTTATTCGGCCATGTAGATATGCAGATTGGGTATCTAATATTGTTCCTGTTGAAAAGAAGGGCACCGGCAAGATTAGAATATGTGTTGATTTTAGAGACCTGAATAAAGCTACTCCGAAAGATGAATATCCTATGCCTATTGCCGACATCCTTATTAATAATGCTTCGGGACATAGAATAATTAGTTTTTTAGATGGTAATGCTGGTTATAATCAGATATTTATGGCCGAAAAGGACATGTCTAAGACTGCTTTTCGATGCCCTTGCTTTGTCGGTTTGTTTGAATGGGTGGTTATGACTTTTGGGTTAAAGAATGCCGGTGCTACATATCAACGTGCCATGAATCTAATATTTCATAATCTTCTTGGCATTATATTAGAAATATACATTGATGATATAGTTGTTAAATCGGATGGGTTTGAACATCATCTTGCCGATTTACGACTTGGTTTTGAAAGAATGCGCCGGTATGGGTTAAAGATGAATCCTCTTAAATGTGCTTTTGGTGTGTCAGCTGGAAAATTCTTGGGGTTTATAATTCATGAAGGTGGTATAGAGATTGATCCTAAGAAAGTGGAGGCGATTGAAAATCTGGAACAGCCGACTTGCAAAAGAGATGTACAAAAGTTATTGGGGAAAATAAATTACTTGAGGCGATTCATATCCAACTTGGCGGGAAAGATTGAATCGTTTGCTCCAATACTTCGGCTAAAGAATGAAGCCGGATTCACTTGGGGGGCAGAACAACAGGGGGCCTTTGATAAATAAAGAGATATTTGTTGAATCCTCCGGTATTACGTGCACCCAAATCTGGTGCGCCGTTCAAATTATACATTGCTGCACAAGATAGAGTGATCGGCGCAGTGTTGGCGCAAGAAGATGGCGGCAAGGAATACATCATAGCATACTTAAGTCGCCGTTTGATTGACGCCGAAACTCGGTACGTGTTTATTGAGAAGCTATGCTTATCCTTATATTATGTATGTACCAAGTTTCGACCTTATTTGTTGTCCAGTACTTGTGTAGTAGCTTGTCAAGCCGACGTAGTTAAACACATGTTGCAAAACCCGATTCTTAGTGGTAGGATCGGTAAATGGGCTTATGCACTAATAGAGTATGATTTGATATATGAATCGTTGCGTGCCATGAAAGTTCAAGTTATCGCCGATTTCATTGTTGATCATAGAGTTAGAGATGAGGAAGAAATTAATTATATTAGCATATGCCCATGGAAACTTTACTTTGATGGATCGGTTTGTAGAGAGGGGCAAGGCGTCGGCAATGTTCTGATTTCTCCTAATAATGTTATATATGAGACATCGGTTCGCTTAGAATATCCTTGCACAAATAACCAAGCTGAGTATGAGGCTCTTTTGTTTGGGTTACAAAATTTACTGGATATGGGTGTTAAGGATGTAGATGCTTTTGGTGATTCGCTTCTGGTAGTACGACAAATTAAAGGCGAATTCCAGTGTTTTGACGGGTTGTTAAATAGTTATTTGGACCGATGTTTAGACATAATTAAATCTCTAGATACGTTTACTATCCATCATATACCTAGAGAAGAAACTTCTAGAGCTAATTCTTTAGCACAGCAAGCATCCGGTTATAGTATCAGTAGAGGAAAGTTCTTCATCTTAGAAAAACCGATGTTGATTGCTGCAGAGGATGAGGCTGAGTTACAAATGACCGAATTATCACCAGTGACCGAGCCCGGCAAGCCTGTTTCCGGCAAGCCAGACACCGGCAAGCCCTGCACCGGTAATAATTCGGAGGCTGAGGATTGGAGAGTTCCTTTGATTAATCATCTGAAAGATCCAAGTCAAACAAGAGATAGGAAGATTCGGCGGCAAGCTTTGAAGTATATTCTGTTTAACAACGAGTTACATCGCCGAACTATAGATGGGCTACTGTTAAAGTGCTTGGATTCTGACCAATCTAAATTAGCCATGGGTGAAGTGCATGAGGGCATATGTGGAACACACCAGTCGGCTCATAATATGCGGTGGTTGATAAAAAGAGCAGGTTTTTATTGGCCGACTTTGTTGGGAGATTGCTTCCGTTATTATAAAGGCTGTCATGCTTGTCAAAAGTTTGGCAATATACAATTAGCACCCGCAGCTATGTTGAATCCCATAATTAAGCCGTGGCCATTTAGAGGATGGGGTTTAGATTTTATTGGAGAAATACATCCTTCATCGTCTAAACAACATCGCTTTGTCCTAGTAGCCACTGATTATTTCACCAAGTGGACGGAAGCGGTTCCTTTAAGAAATATGACTCATAAAGAAGTGATTAATTTTGTTTTGGAGCATATTATTCATAGATTCGGTATTCCTCAAACTTTGACTACTGATCAAGGTGCTTCTTTTATGTCCCATCAATTTCGTGAGTTTGCCAAATCTTATGGGATTAAGTTGTTAAATTCGTCGCCTTATTATGCCCAAGCTAATGGACAGGCCGAATCTAGCAATAAAACTTTGATCAAGCTCATCAAGAAAAAGATTGAAGAACATCCGAGAAGATGGCACGAGGTGCTTTCGGAGGCTTTATGGGCTCATAGAATATCTAAACATGGAGCTACTCAAGTATCACCTTTTGAGCTAGTGTATGGCCAGGAGGCAGTGTTACCCGTGGAAGTCAAGTTGCAAGCTCTTAGAATAGCCAGACAAAATGATTTGTCGGCTGTGGAGTACAATGATTTAATGATGGACAGAATAGATGATATTCCCGAAGAGAGACTAAAAGCTTTGCGAGAGATTGAAAAAGAAAAATTGAGAGTAGCCAAGGCTTATAACAAAAGGGTGAGAGAGAAATCGTTTCAAATAGGAGATTTAGTGTGGAAAACGATTTTACCTATCGGAACTAGAGATAGAAAATTCGGCAAGTGGTCGCCGAGTTGGGAAGGTCCATATAAAGTTGTAGAGATTGTTCCTGGCAATTCATATTTTGTACAATCTTTGCAAGGAAGGAAGTTGTCTAAAGCCCTCAACGGCAAATATCTGAAGAAATACCACCTGAGTGTGTGGCAAGAAGCTTAAATTAGGCAATGGCCGATATATGATTATCGCCCTTAGCACAAACATGGCGCAAGTTGTTTTTCAGCATGCAAGCTTTGCCGAAAAACAGGGGGGCATGTGTTGACACTTGATTTTGGCACGATGCAAAATGCAGTAAAGGTGGACTCAAGCGGGAAGATAAGCTTGCCGCTGTAAAAGGCTTGCCGGTTTTAAGTGCTTGCCGGTTTCAGTGAAGATTCAAGCAAAGGTTGAAGGTGACCCGGCAAGAGACGGCCCGGCAAGGGTGCGATCCGGCAAGAGGAGATGGCCCGGCAAAGAGATGCTCCGGCAAGAAGACAGCCCGGCAAGGAGATGACCCGACAGAGGATGATCCAGCAAGGCAACCCGGCAAGATACCATGATGGTGGTCCCGGGAAGGTAATAGATCGAGAGATAACTGGACGCCATGAAGATGATTCCAGATGGAGATGAGTGCTTGCCGGCGTAAGAAGCTTGCCGGCGTGGAGAGCTTGCCGGCATGAAAGCTTGCAGGATGAATGAAAGGTTACCAGCCAAGTGAACAGCTTGCCGGTGTGGGCTTGCCAGCGTGAAAGCTTGCCGGCGTGGGAATCTTACCGGCGAACAGAGAATGAAGATGGGCTCGAAGGATTATCTAGATGACCTCAGATGGAAAAGTGATCAACAGAAGAATTGTTCGAAGCATACAAATTTGGTATTGTGATCATCTCGATCGGAGGACGTATGCACGGCCCACGCAAGGAGCAAGACAGGAGATTGGGCCGGATTCGGGCCGAATTCAGTTTAGGAAAGAATTAGAAGTATAGGGCATGATTTGGTATACTTTTCTTGTAAGGAAAGCTTAGATGAGTCCTTTACTTGTACGGGAAGTCCAGTAGCCCTTTATATATGTTGGGGGTGACGGCCGATTAAGGATCAATCGATCAACAATCAATACAATCTACTTTTACGTACTTTACTTTTCGTTTACTGCCTTTTCGCCAAAACCCTAGAAATCCTAG
Organism: Elymus sibiricus; assembly: GCA_039707655.1. Classification (NCBI taxonomy): domain Eukaryota; kingdom Viridiplantae; phylum Streptophyta; class Magnoliopsida; order Poales; family Poaceae; genus Elymus; species Elymus sibiricus. Next base: position 30,955,156 of record CM077674.1, read on the forward strand.
GGCGAGGTTTACCCTTTGTTGCTTTGCTCGAAAAGCATCCGTTCTCCTCTCCGAAATTGAGGAACCCTCTTTGTTGCTTTGCTCGTAAAGCATCCGTTTATCGTACACGAAAGTATGGTTGGCGACTCTGTTATTCAATACATTGCGCGGTGCAATTGTGTGTTGCGCGTTGACAAATTTCTTCGCCAACACATGAATAATGCTATAAAAAATGGCTTTGATCATGAATAATGCTATAAAACATTTGCATAAATATTACACATGAATAATATCAATGACTTTGAGAACATGAATAATGCAATAAAAAATGACTTTGATCAAAAATGACTTTTGCGGGGATATTTTTGCACATCTGAAACTATCAATTATGTTCTCAACATGATCTGAAACAAATATCTCTAATCAAAAAAAAACTCCGGCGTCAGCCAGCAGAGCGGCGCGGGCGGCGTCGGGGTCGGTGTCGGCCAGCAGCACGGGCGGCATCGGGGTCGGCGTTGGCGTCGGGGTCGGCCAGCAGCGCGGGCGGCCGGCGTCGGGGTCGGCGCCCAGCAGGGGGGGAATAGGAGGAGGAGGAGGGATCGGGGCAGCGCTCACAGCGAGGAGAGGCGATGGAGAAGTTTGGGGGAGGAAAAATTTCGCTACGTCCTTGCGGTTTATATAGCCCAAGATTTAGTCCCGGTTGGTGGCTCCAACCGGGACTAAAGGCCTACATTTAGTCCCGGTTTGAGGCACCAACCGGGACTAAAGCTAAATTTCAGCAGCCCAAAGGGCGCGAAACCCAGGCCTTTAGTCCCGGTTAGTGGCACGGACCGGGACTAAAGGGAGGCCTTTAGTCCCGGCTGGTGGCACCAACTGGGACTAAATCTGTTTTTGGTTTTAGACCTTTTTAGGATATTTTAGTTTTAGTTTTCTTTTAAACAGATTCAAAAACAGTAGCATACATTATGAAAAAAATCACAAAAAATACTTTATGAAAATTTTAGTTGCATAAATTTTATATAGTTTTAAGTTAATACTATTTTGATCATAACTAGAGTTTTATAAAAGTTTTTTAGTTGATTTTTTTTGCTATTGAAGAATATTATAGTTTTGTTTTAGTTGATCATAACTAAAATTCTAGCATGTCACAAATGCCATATTTGATGATCTTGCCAAGTCTCATGGCTTGGAGAACAAGATAACATCATCAAATTCCCTCGAAACCATCTCTGTCCATTTTCTAATTTGAGCAACTTAACATTGCTAAACATGTCCAAACGAGCTCAAACTTGGTACACCTGCTAAAATGGTCTAAATATTTGCATTGATTAACTCCTCTGTATAATTAAAATACTAAAAGGATATGAATAATTGAAATTTCATAACTTAATAAATAATTATTCTAAAATCATGTGTCAAATGCCAAAATGCCCTAGCTAGCTCTTACAAAGATTCCCTCCGGTTTGTCCGAAGTGGCACTTTCCAGCTATAAGTTCGAAAACTCACAGTAGAGAGAAAGTGATGGCGGTGAAGCCGGTCACATCCCAGAGTGGGATCTTTTGGGGTATAAAACTATTTCTTCGCGTGTGTCCCTTGCTTATTGCGCCGTAACCATGGATAATCTTCATCATTTAACAGGATGCTTGGGTCAGTCTTCACTGTGAAGGGAGGAATTTCATGAAACTTTTCATAATCTTCTGACATGTCTGTCTTGTCCTCCACTCCCACAATGTTTCTTTTCCCTGAAAGAACTATGTGGCGCTTTGGCTCATCGTATGATGTATTCGCTTTCTTATCTTTTCATTTTCTTGGTTTGGTAGACATGTCCTTCACATAGAAAACATGCGCCACATCATTGGCTAGGACGAATGGTTCGTCTGTGTACCCAAGATTGTTGAGATCCACTATTGTCATTCCGTACTGTGGGTCTACCTGTACCCCGCCTCCTGTCAGATTGACCCATTTGCAATGAAACAAAGGGATCTTAAAATCACATCCATAGTCAAGTTCCCATATCTCCTCTATGTAATCATAATATGTGTCCTTTGCCCTATTGGTGTTTGCTGCATCAAAGCGGACACCACTTTTTGGTTGGTGCTCTTTTTATCTTGGGCGATCGTGTAAAATGTATTCCCATTTATCTTGTACCCTTGGAAAGTCAATACAGTCGAAGATGGTGTCCTGGCCAACAAGTACAGCTCATCTCCAACAGTGGTGTTACCCATGAGATGTGTTTGCAACCAACCGCCGAAAGTCCCCATGTGTTCACGTGTAATCCAGTCGTCAGACTGCTCCGGGTATTTGGAGCATAAAATATTCTTGTGTTCATTGATATATGGGGCCACCAAGGTAGAATTTTGTAGAACTATGTAGTGTGCTTGCGCCCAAGAATGCCCGTCCCTACATCTTATTGCTTTCGGTCCTAGCGTGCCTTTTCCACCCAGTCTCCCCTCATGCCGCGATTCAGGAACACCAATCGGCTTAAGGTCAGGAATAAAGTCAACACAAAACTCAATGACCTCCTCTGTTTCGTGGCCCTTGGAGATGCTTCCTTCTGGCCTAGCACGGTTATGAACATATTTCTTTAAGACTCCCATAAACCTCTCAAAGGGGAACATATTGTGTAGAAATACAGGATCCAGAATTGCAATCTCGTCGACTAGGTGAACTAGGACGTGCGTCATAATATTGAAGAAGGATGGTGGGAACACCAACTCGAAACTGACAAGACATTGGACTAAATCATTCTGTAACCTTGGTAGGATTTCTGGATCGATTACCTTCTGAGAAATTGCATTGAGGAATGCACATAGCTTCACAATGGCCAATCAAACATTTTCTGGTAGAAGCCCCCTCAATGCAACCGGAAGCAATTGCGTCATAATCACGTGGCAGTCATGAGACTTTAGGTTCTGGAATTTTTTTCTCTGCCATATTTATTATTCCCTTTATATTCAACGAGAAGCCAGACGGGACCTTGATACTGAGCAGGCATTCAAAAAAAATTCCTTCTTTGCTTTGGTAAGAGCGTAGCTGGCAGGACCTTGATACTGCTTTGGATGCATGCCGTCTTTTTCGTTCATATGTTGCTGGTCCTCCCGTGCCTCCGGTGTATCTTTTGTCTTCCCATACACGCCCAAGAAGCCTAGCTGGTTCACGCAAAGATTCTTCGTCACGTATCACGTCGATTGCAGAGCGGACCTCTAGGACTTTCCAATAGGGTAGGTCCCAAAATATAGATTTCTTCTTGCACATGGGTGCGTGTCCGTCAGCATCATTCGGAACAGATTGTCCGCCAGGACCCTTTCCAAAGATTGCTTTTAAATCCTTGACCATATCAAATATATTATCACCAGTACAGGGGACATGCTTCTTCCGGTGATCTGCCTCACCTTTGAAATGCTTGCCTTTCTTTCTTAAGGCATGCTTGGTCGGAAGAAATCGACGATGTCCCAGGTACACATTCTTCTTACATTTGTCCAAATATATACTTTCAGTCTCATCTAAAAAGTGCATGCATGCGTTGTATCCCTTGTTTGACTGTCCTGAAAGGTTACTAAGAGCAGGCCAATCATTGATGGTTACAAACAGCAACGCTCGTAGGTCAAATTCCTCCTGTTTGTACTCATCCCACACACGTACACCTTTTATATTCCACAGCTGTAAAAATTCTTCAACTTAATGGCCTTAGGTACACATCAATGTCGTTGCCGGGTTGCTTAGGGCCTTGGATGAGCACTGGCATCATAATGAACTTCCGCTTCATGCACAACCAAGGAGGAAGGTTATATATACATAGAGTCACAGGCCAGGTGCTATGATTGCTGCTCTGCTCCCCAAAAGGATTAATGCCATCTGCACTTATACCAAACCATAAGTTCCTTGCGTCACCTGCAAACTCCAGCCACTTTCTCTCGATTTTTCTCCACTGCGGCCCATCAGCGAGTACTCTCAACATCCCGTCTTTCTTATGGTCTTCTTTGTGCCATCGCAACAACTTGGCATGCTCTTTGTTTCTGAACAGACGTTTCAACCGTGGTATTATAGGAGCATACCACATCACCTTGGCAGGAACCCTCTTCCTGGGGCGCACGCCCTCAACATCACCAGGGTCATCTCGTCTGATCTTATACCGCAATGCACCGCATACCGGGCATGCATTCAAATTCTCGTACTCCTCACCGCGGTAGAGGATGCACTCATTAGGGCATGCATGTATCTTCTGCACCTCTAATCCTAGAGGGCAGAGAACCTTCTTTGCTTCGTACGTACTGTCAGGCAATTCGTTATCCTTTGGAAGCTTCTTCTTCATTATTTTCAGTAGCTTCCCAAATCCCTTGTCGGATAAACCATTCTCTGCCTTCCATTGCAGCAATTCTAGTGTGGTACCGAGCTTTGTGTTGCCATCTTCGCAATTTGGGTACAACCGTTTTTTGTGATCCTCTAACATGCGATCGAACTTCAACTTCTCCCTTTCACTTTCGCATTCTCTCTGTGCATCAACAATGACCCGGTGAAGATCATCAGCGGGCACATCTGGTGCCTCTTGATCTTCAGCTTCCCCCGTTGCAGTATCACCGTATTCAGGGAACATAGGATAGTTGTCATCATCCTCTTCTTCTTCATTGTCTTCCATCATAACCCCTCTTTCTCCGTGCTTGGTCCAACAATTATAGTGGGGCATAAAACCCTTCTCAAGCTGGTGGAAGTGAAGGGTTTTCGAGAAAGAGTAATCCTTCATATTCTCACAGACAACACATGGACAGTACATAAAACCATTCTGCTTGTTTGCCTCAGCCACATCGATAAAATTATGCAGGCCCGTAATGTACTCGGAAGTTTGTCGGTCACCGTACATCCATTGTCGGTTCATCTGCATTATGTAATTTAGTATATCAAAAACCATTACAGAACATCAAGAATAGAGAAATGACCAAATTAATACAAGTTCATCATCACATTAAAACCAAAGTACAGTAGTGATCAAATGTTATTACTGCAAAAATAAATACATAAAGTTCATACATAGTTCTCATAAAACAACATACAACTATGTAAAACATTTAAATGCAACAACAAATGCGATCAAAATCGCAACTAAGGTAACAATTGATCCAACAGCATAATGATACCAAGCCTCTTTATCAATGGCATATTTTCTAATCTTTCTAATCTTCAATCGCATTGCATCCATCTGGATCTTGTGTAGATCGACGACATCGGCAACATGCAACTTCAATTTCATCTTCTCTTCTTCAATTCTTTTCAATTTTTCTTTCAAATAATTGTTTTCTTTTTCAACTAAATTTAATCTCTCGACAAGAGGGTCGGTTGGAATTTCCGGTTCACATACCTCCTAGATAAAAACATTTATGTCAAGTTGGTCGGCATAATTGTCATAAACACTAAATGAAACAAATAGTTATAAAAGATAATATACCACATCCGAATCATAGACCGGACGAGAGCCGACGGGGGCGGATACCAAAACCATGGCACTATATAATAACAAAAAAAATACAAGTAAGAAAATTATACAAGTAGCTATCTAAATCATACAAGTAAGAATTTGTTCTTTTAAAAAAAATAAGAACAAGAGGCTCACCACGGTGGTGCCGTCGACGAGATCGGCGCGGGCGATCGACGGCGGTGAGGACGGGGACGGGGACGGGACGGCACCCTACACATGTGTAAACTAAGAAGTTAATTTGAGCTCAAATTGTGCATCTAAATCAAATAAACTCCCACATACACTCCTCCACTAAAACCCACAAACCACTCTACTTTTAGAGCATATGAAATGAGCTAAAGTAGCAGTGAGGGATGAAAGGATGAAGTTGCTAACCTTTTAGAACACTTGGATAGTTGGTGCACCGCCAAATCTAGACAAATCTTGGGGAAAATGGAGCTTGGAGGAAGAACAGAGGAGAAAGCTTAAGTGTGGCTCGGACATTTCATCGAATACCTCATGTGCATAAGAAGTGAGAACATAGTAGCACACACCTCCCACCTTCTACGGCCAAAAAACAGAGGAGAGGGCGGGCAGGGGCGAGAATATATATAGGCATCTTTTTAGCCCCGGTTGGTGTCTAGAATCGGGACTGAAGACTAACCTTTAGTCCTGGTTGGAGACACCAACCGGGACTAAAGGCCCACCGGGACTAAAGGTCCCAGTCGAACCGGGACTGATGCCTGCCGAGGCCCGGCCGGCGTCCTAGCCGCTCGAACCGGGACTGATGCTCACATTAGTCCCGGTTCGTAACATGACCGGGACTATTGCTCTGATCTGGCCAAAACCAAAGCCCTGTTTTCTACTAATGCGAGTTGCCGCGATGCGTCCACCCTCGCAATGCCACCCGCCGACCCGTTAGATTGGTCGATTGACTCAACCTAGCCACCTAGCCCATCCTGTCCTTAGGCTGCCCACTCATCTCGCATAGCACGCGCCACCTGCGCTGCGCCGCCGGCTGGGTTGAGCTCACGTGCCGCCCACATGAAAACAGAGACAGTAGGTAGGTTTGCCATCCCGTCTTTGTTTCTATTTTTTCTTTTGTTTTTTTTTTATCTGGTACTCATTCTGTTGCTGCTACATGTATTGGGATTGAGCACCTTTGGTAGCAGTATAACCCAGGACCTATTTTTCTCTTCAGAACACTCCAAGGGTAGAGTTAAAGTTGTGGATAGCTCATCAATTGATAATCCTTGTTGAGGTTAATGGCACACTGCCAAGAAAACTGAGAAGCTGAGCTAGTCCAGCAATTGAAGCTCAGCATTGTCTTCTCAATTTTCTTTTTGTAGCCGGTTGTTGTCTAGAGAAAATATAACAAACATTTTGACGAACTCAATTTTTGTAATGTTTGCAAATTTGTGTTTTCTCAGATTGGTAGCTATCGCTCAAAGAATTATTCTGGTGCTTACGAGATAATCACTAAACTAAAAGGAAAATCGTACAATGTTTGTGAATTGCCCCTTAAGGATAAATGTGTACTGTCAAGCCAATAAGCATGTGTGTGTGTGTGTCCATTTCTCATGTTAAAGTTTGTCTATACGACTGTCAATAGTGTCATTTCACCCCAAATAGACGAATCATTAGTTTAAATTGTTTCTTATACTTATATACCTTTTAGTTTGTTTGGATATCATGGTATGGTATTGTCATACCACCTACTAATTTTTTTAACCACGTACTAAATATTCCACTGCCGAGCCCAACAACTAAGCATCTTCTAAGAACTCGTTGGGCACCCATCACTTAGGTTGGTATTCGTGGAATTCAATTGCGAATTATGACACCAACGTTTGGCTCTCCCAGAATTGAGCGTTGGAAATCAGTCCACAATTCCAGATTATTGAAATGGTGTGTAAACCCAAATCTGGTCCAACAAGCAGTCATTACTCAAAATGGTGTCCTCATCACGCACGACACCAGCATAATAGTACATTTGTCATATTGATGCTTAATATGGCAAAACTATATGCTGGTGCTTGATTATCTCCATCCAGATCCTTCCTCTGTGTTTTTCTCTGAAACGGAGATGTCACGTGAAGAAAAAACAAGGACAACTCGGATGGATGGATGGATGGATGGATGGTCACTAACAAGTGAGCCACCAAGGATGGAGATTGAAATCGTCAAGCCATTTAAGATGATTAATTCTAGCGTGGCTTCTAATTATCTGACCTAGATACTAGACTAGATGAATTCTTCGTAGGATAAAATGAATATTCTGGATTGACCCTGGCCAAGTGTGTACTCCAGATCTGTTTGTTGGCCAAAGCTACTCCTACTAGGGTAGGCTAATGATCTCTTAACAACAAACTTGTTCGAAAATACCCTTCACTTAACTGCTACATGTGTATTGGCTTTATTGGAATTTTGTTGCCTTAAATTAGGCAAGGATATAGATATGCAAGTTTGGGGTAGCTCACACCTGGTCTTCATATTCAGCACACCATGAGACAGACTGTCTCATTGTTGGCTGTTGATCTGTACACCTATGCAAAACCTCTATGATGCAAGTAGAATTTTTTTATGACATTAGTAGACAAACTGAACAGGGATGCAGAGATCCGAAAACCCTTTGTAGAACATCGGATTCTCCCAGTGACTCTTACTTTCCCGGTTCCTTCCATTCCTGGTGGCTTGAAATGGTTTTCGCTTGTAGAGAAACAATGGCTCATTCTCGGGTCCCAATCCTGTTTGATTCACTATTCTTATTAGAACTACTATGTTCTGTCACGAGCATTCACTCACCATTTTTTGTCACACAAATAGTCACACAAGGACTAGTATGAAGCTCTGTTGGTTTATATCAATAGTAACAAGCTTACTGTTACAACACAGGGTACATGTCCTTTTATTGGAATATACAAACCGACTATGCTAGCATTTGCTGACTTAATAGCTAAGCTAGGACATCTCAGTGCAATAATTTATTGCTGTATGTGTACATCTCATAGTGAAATCAGGCTGCCTGTAATGGGACTATCATAGCTAGTACTATCATGCATGTCAACTATGCAACTTTGATGAGGTAGCATAAAATTAAATGAAGAAAGAAAGGTTTGAGTATTATATCATGATACCGTATCATAATAAATAATGCACTACTATATGTCTTGCATGACAATAAATAATGTCATCTAAGACACTAATATATGATACTACGCATGACGGAGGTAGTATCGTACACTGGTATCATATACATGATACTAACTTATATATGATACTACCCACTATGGGCAGCCTCAGACTTGGCTTTTACTAATAGTAGCGATATCCTCTACCACGAAGAGTCTAACTGATGCCCCTTGCTGACATGAAACTCTGATGCATAGCTAGCTAGTTTTGCATGTCATTATAAAACATTCACATAACTAATCATGACAAGATTAAAGCTAACAATCTCCCCCTAATCTTGCCATACCAAACTCAGCAGTACGAATCATCTTAGGTCTTCTATATCTCGGATCGGCTTCTCATACCAAAAAGCAGAGGTAGGAAGGAACCTAGCACATGACAAGCAAAAAAATCAATCATTTGGAGATACGTAATACTATGTTGTTAGAACTTGGCCCCTGTATGGAATGCATGAGGTAGGAAGGAACCTATCTAGAACAATTTTGCTATCTTTTGCAATTAGGGCTCAGATTCAAATCTGGAACACATTGATCATATTGGTCATAAACTTTTCTTTTATTGAAGTAACCAAAACACATATAGATGTTTGAGGGAAACAAAAGGGAAACAAATGGCCTCACGCCATTTTTCAGATGATTCTAGTTTGATGTGCATTTATATATTGGCCCCAGGTACTCGATTGTTCTGTAGGTAGCCGATGAACTTTGAGTGGGATAGAATGTTCGGAGTTGATCATAGACAAGTGTAGTCCAGATCTGTTCATTGGTTAATAACATCCTCTTCACAAACACACATCCTAAAAAATGTCCTTTGATTAACTGCTGGTACACCGCACATGTGGTTGTCTCCACTGGGGTTCTGCTCTTCAACCAGGCAAGATTATTGATCTGCAAATTTGAAGTTGAGAAGTGTTTATTTTCCTAAGTAGATCACGGCTGGACTGTAGATTCACTGAAAGCTCTGTAAATTGAAAATGTAAGTGGCTACATATGCATTGTTATCCTACTGACAGTCACCATTGATTTCATTGAACGAAATGACATTCCCCTCGTGGTTGATTATGCAGATCAAAATCGACTTGGTAAAACTCGGCTTGGAAGTACTCCTCTCAGCCATGGATCAACCCGGTTGGCATTCTGAATACACTAGGTAGTACCACCGCCTCTCCTTTTGATTGTACACTCTGTCCGCATAATTGTACATGGTAATCCAATCCTAGGAAGTGATTTATGCAGTTCAGAAGTTTGCAGGTGTATTTGACGGTGGCAGACACGATGCTCATGTTTCTGGGAAGGAGAAAGGCGTCTGAGACCGTTCCATTCGCAGCGGCACGTCGATGATGGTGGCTTGTTGCAGTGGGAGGTCCTTGATAGCAACTGGTTGTCCTTCACTAGTACTAGCAAAGCCCGCGCGGCGGCACGCGACGCCCCTCAATGCTGGACGTCTATATGCAGTGTGTTTACTATTTACATTAGGTGTTGTTAGTTTAATGTAAGAGAATCATGTATTCTGTGGAGGTAGGAAGATAAGCTGAAAAGAGGCATATTTATTACGGTCATGCATATTGCATGCTTCTAAATAGGAAACACACGTTGATACACGCATCTATGATAAGGATGGTTCATTCTAGGAACACACGTTGATACATCTTTAATAAAGATCGTTTATTCTGGCCATACATGGCGCGTTGTACAAAACAGAGTACACGATGATGCTTTTGCAATAAGATAAAAGAAATATGGCATGCTCGCTAATAGATCAGATCATCCTGGTGTAGCTCCCGCTAGATTAGAATTCCATAAAAAAGTTCTATTAAACCTTCCACAGCGAGAAAATGCCTCCCTTGGCCGCATAAACTGTGGATACTATTCATGGTGTATACTTCTTTGTTCATCATTCAACTTGCAACATGGTGTCGATACCAGACAAACATCTGGATAAAACTTCATTGTTTATGATTTTATGTGTTTGTTTCAAACTTCTGTTTATTTGATTCCACTTTGTTAGGTCATATTTGATTAGATTCTTCATCTATGGACTTGTTTTGCCTAATGGTCAGGCTTCATCTTGACCTCGGCCTTGTTTCATCGGCTTCCCCACCTGCTCGATGCGTCATGTGGTCTCTCTCTCCACCTCATCTTTTGGAGCAGATCTAGACTACGTCGCTGATCGCTCTATGGCTTGCCAATTCATTTCCGACGGAGATGCACAAGTACATAAGCTATGGTGGTGGATGGGTTCTTTCGGTTCTTCCCAGCCAGATGCTGGTGGTGGATGGCGTACACGCGAAATGCACAAGCTATGGTGGTGGATGGGTTCTTTTGCACACGCAAAACTCACGTACAAATCGATTCCTCATGTACTCAAGCGACCGGATACGCAGCTGATCTACCCTGCGGCAATAGCCCCACTCGATTACGATGGAAAGCCTGCTAGAGAGGCAATGCTATTACCCTAGGGTCATACAGGTTTGAGGATTCTGATGTGTTGATTACTTCGTTATGCAGATCGCTGCATTCCCATCTTGTTACTGAATTAAAGTGTTCTCTGGCACATGTATTCCTACAAGGTAGCCACCGCTAATTTCTTCCATCCCATTAAAGAACTTAATTATTTTTTTCCCGCCAAAAAAGAACTGGGCTAGCTTTTGTTAGTAAATAAATCGAGAATTTACTCAGGCAAACACTCTTTGCGATCAAAAGGTATGCAATAATCTTTTAACTCCTCTCCTTCAATGCGCTTGAGAAAAGATAAAAGTAACTTCACTTGAAGCACCAGCACGGCACAGTCGATCAGATGGCTAGTTTGAGATGTCAGCAGGCTGGGAGGATACACAAAGGCTGTTAAAATTGATAAGTACAGACAGGAAAAACACACGAGCTCTAGCCAGCCAGGTTAAGCCAATGTAGGGAACCAAACAAGGGACGTTTTCCGCACCTGCCCTTATCCCCCATAGGCCCACTTACACAGCAGAATCAAGCAACTAAGCAGGCCTATGAACCGTGGTACAGAAATGTGTACATATGTTAAAGCCATTTGTACAGGCTTCGACACCATACTTGAACCTTCCTTTCCTGTGTCTCCCATTCCTAGAGGCTTAAACTAGGAAAGGAGCAAGGTAACATAGTTAGGAGGATCACATGCGGTCAAGTACATACTTTACTCCAGCTGGAGCTAGCACACGATGCAACAAGGAAAGAAGAAGGTTAGCAAGAATGGAGAGGTTAGCAAACTGCGAAGGAAATCTACTAAGCAGGAGGATAAGTGGACCATGAGGAGTGTATGGAGTCATGTGCACACAGTATGCATATATGCCCGATTCTCACACATGCATGGGGTGCAACTTCATCTAGCTTGGTCCCATTTGTTATCCTCATCCAACATCAATCAAACCTACTGCATGCAACTGCCTATTCTGTTGTGTTGGATGATACCATTACTCCATGCATTTGCTACACTAGCTATGCTCCATTACTTTTGTTAATGGTTCATGAACCATCGCACTGTTTGGTTGATATATGATAAATTCTTTAGGCCATTTTACAGTTTCAAGAACATCGAACCGACAGAAGCATCCAGCTCTATTAGAACTAGAGAATATCCCCATTTATCTTTATCTCTTATGTCATTTAAGAAATATTGGTTAAGTATCATTTATGATGCTTCCTATATGATGATTTATAAACATCAACTGTTGTTTTAGTTTAAGTGATCATGACTGAAATTCTTTTCTTGGGTCAGCGCAAAGGAGAAACCCTTGTCAAAACATGTGTTGTCTTGGAGGATGATCCTATGGGGTGCAAGGTCGACGAGTTCAGAAAGACACAAATGCAATCAGGATATTTAAGGGTGAACAAAGAAGTAGAGTTTGCATATATTCAGATTGCATTACATGATCTCACATCAGGCGTAAGCTGCCTTATTCAGTGTACTGCTGTAGTGTTTACTTGTAGTCATGATAGGGGCCCTTGCGTGTGGCCGTTGGTTAGTTTTCTTAAAGCTTGTTGATGCCTTGTTATCAAGTTGACCACTTGTCCTGAAATATTATCACAAACCCATGGAGACTGAAATTTGCTTCCTATTTTATAGAAGTATTTATGGTGTAATTTTTTGCTGCGGACATCGGTCAGATTTTCTTTATTACATATGGGATTGGTAGTACTTTAGTTGTTTTTTTCCTGGATTTTGCTAAAATCTTGAAGCATGCTCTTGCTTGCTTGAATTTAAGCGGATGTTTTACATTTTAACATTGAGCTTATGCACCGTTTCTGATTCAGATATATTACAATGAATATTTTCCTTTATCCAAGCTAACAGTTCGCAAGCCTATGTGGTGTTTGTCCTTGTATGATCATAATGTTGGCCCAGTCCCCGACGTCGAGTACTTTCCGACGACGGCGAGATGCAACAATGACGAACGACGATGAAGCAACGCTGGTCGAACTTGGTTCCTGCCCCAAGCTGGCTCGATCTCTCCTGATCAATTATTCCGCTGCACGTACGTAGCTAAACTAGCTAGCTAATCTCGCCAGATACACAACCCACATACGCCACAGAAGCTGGCTTGATTGCCAAAGGCTCGTATCGAGCCTCTTCCTTTCTTTATTGCTTCACGGTCTAAGTTTAGAAGCCTAGGTATACACACGTATATAAAAGTCTAGAGCTAGCTTACAACAACCGACTCGGTTAAGTATCACTAATCCTACTTTTGATTTAGAAATTTGTTTCTACTCGGACATGTACACGTACCGTGCACACACCAGCCAATGGGGAGAATCAAGTCGTGTTTAATTCCAACACATAAGTTATTGTTACTGTGGTACAAACTGTAAAATGGAAACCTGCCCGTGTGTGATTGAAGGCATTTAACCTGTGTTATTGGTTTTCGGAACAATAGAAAAATACGTTGATGGTACAAATGCGTTATTTGACTTTTGAGTGCATATAATATTCGACTATCGTTGTGCTAGTGACTTGTCTTCATGTTCATTTGATATTCTGGTAACTATATATCTCCATCCTGACATTTGTTTCGTTTCCATTGATACAGAGAAGTGATGTGAAGAAGCAGGATATGAGGAAGTTGTTGGTTGTGATGCTATGGTATCTGAACTGTCAGTGACAATCGTGCCATCGGTGAAGAGCAGTAGTGAGTTGCATATCCTTCAGTAGTTGGCTAATATTTGGTCTACTGCTGACTGCCCTTTATTATAGCTTTTAGTGGATAAGTCAATTAGAAATTAAGGTGCTATGTGACTGGAGCAAGTACACACATATATCCTGTTGCACCATTACTGTCTACGACCTAGATCACTTTGTTTTTTGTGGTTGGAAGCAGTCTTCCTTTATGTTCAGTACTTATCCGATCTGCTTGCGTCGCAGACTTGTGGTTTGCACTGCTTTTATTTCTGGCATTTGGATATTATGTTCCTGTTCATGATTGCAAAATCAGTTTTAGCTATCAGTATGTAGCTTTGACAGGGAAAATGAAGTTTCTTTGAGGCCACAATCTGTCAGGGAAAGTAATTGCAAAATGAAGTTTATTTGAGGCCATGAAGGGGTAGTGGTCAGAGAAGTCTGATGGCAGCGCTCGGAGAATTGAAGTAGGGTGATCAGTCAGCCAACAATCATTGTAAAGCAGCCTATCAAGCTTTACCATGGTGCCAAAGCTTGCTCATTTGACTAAGTATATCTTCTGTCGTGCAAGTACAATTCACATAGGTCAAGCTCGTTAATAAATCTCCGGAAACCAGCCATTGTCCTACGGTTCAGATTATGTGTCGTGTGATATTTGATGTTATTTATACAATTAGTTATCTTCTCAGTTGCTGGATCTTGTCACACTTATTTTCTCGATTTGATTTTGTTTTGTTTTGCTTCGAACAGTGATGCCACATGAAGATGAGGAAGGTCTTGGGTCAAAGAAGATTGGACCGAGTTGTGCACGTATCTGCTACCTGTGTCGAGTCAATGACTACTTTACTGCGTAGTACTGGATTAGTTTGTTGGTAGGGAGTAATTTAAACTAGTAACATGCATATGTTACTAGTTTATATTACTACTACGGGCTGAGGTCACTGCCCACTAAGGGAGTAACTGCACGGGCTGAGGTCATGGTGATGTGGCAACCTGCGCGCGCCAAGCCAAATCCATAAGACTTTAAGAGCAACTCCAACGCGCCGACCCAAACTCCAAAGCGCGCATCCGTTTGGGTCGGCCGCCCGCCTCGTTTTTCGTTTGGGTCGCCCGTGTGCCCAACGCGCCGACCCATCCCCCCCCCCCCCCCCCACTTTCCCACAATTTGGAAATGTCCTCGATGATGAAACGGTTGGTTGTCTCGTCCTCACCGGTGGCCGGCATTCTGTCGAACAAGTTGCGGGCGTCGGGATGCATGTCGGCTGGTATCTCCCGTGGGCGCTTCCTCGCCCCTCCGGAGGATGATCCACCGGCCACCGGTGTGGCGTTGAGGTCGATGGCCATGGGCGCGGGCGTGGGCGTGGACGGCGCAACCACGCTCACCTCCGGCGAGCATTCCCCGGAGAAGCGGGAGCCCTGCGGATAGACATGGAAGCCGGGAATCGGCTGCGCGGCAGACGCGCGGGGCAACTCCGGCAGTAACGCCCGAGGGAATGCTGACGAGCCCGTGCTGGCCGCGGCCACGGCGCCGCCGACGAGCCCGTGATGGCCAGGGTTTAACCCTAGGTAGAACAGGGCCTCCCTCGTTGGCGCGACGACTCGGGCATTGGTTTCCTCCTGCTGTGCGGCAGCGGAGAGGGCGGTGCCGGCAGCGGCTTCGAGCTTGCAGTCCTGCGCGTGCCTCCGGCCCTTCCTCTTGGCCGACTGCACGGCCCGCTGCTCGGGCGTCAACTGCTTCTTCTTGGGCGGTGCCGCAGTCTTGCGGGGCGCGCGGGGCTTGCCTTTGGCGGAGGCGAGGGAGGTGAGGCCGGAGGAGGCGAGGCCGGCGGCGGCGTCGAGGGTCGGCGCGTCGTCCATGGCGAGTGGCCGGGGGCGCGAGCGGGCGGGAGTTTTTTGGGAAAGTGGGGGGAAATAGTGTGTAACATCCCCATGTAATAGCTACAGTAATCACCTTTTGATAATGTCAAGTCACCATGATTAGCCATGCTTGATCATCATTTGCATCATACCTCAGTTCAAATTCCAAATCAAATTGAAATTCAAATATGAAGTGAAAATAAAAGTTGTTCAAATTTGAAAACCAAAATGTTCATAATGCTGCAAATAATTCAGAGGCATTTATAAAAATATAATCAACATTTATTGAAATAGTTAAATGACCATAACATCCTAAAATAGAACTAAAACAGCAATATTTAATACCTTTTTAATTAATTAAAATTCTAGTGAAATCATGTGGACTCCAAACCTTTTTATAACAGTGCTAAGTATTCCACTGAATTTATTGAGCTAAGTCACATGTTTTCAAAACTCGAATTGGGGCTATACATTTTTGCAAAACAGAAACTAAAAGAAAAAACAAAAGGTAAAAAGAAAATAAAAACAAAAGCCCCCCTCTGCCCCACTGGGCCTCGGCCCTGCCGGCCCACCCGCTCGCCCCTGGCCTATTTGGCCTTCCCCACCCGAAACCCTAGCCGTCTCCCCACTCCCCCCCCCCCCGATCCCCTCTCTCCCGCAGCGCCGCCTCCCCGTCGCTCGCCGCCACCCCGACCCGGTTGCCGTCGCCGTCGCCGCCTCGTCCTCGCCACCGTTGCCTTCCCGTCCCCCCCTCGCCGGACTCCCTCGCGCCTCGCCGCCCGTTCATCTACAACGGGGTGAGAACCCCGTCGCCCCCTCCCTTTCTCTAACGCCGTCGCCGCGCCGCCCGCAACGTGCGCCCGCGCACGCCCTCGCCTCGCTTGCGCCGCGCCTTGCCGCGCGCGGCCTCGCTGCTGCTGCTCGCGCTCGCCCGCCTCTGCCCCCGCCTGCGCCGCTGCCGCCTACAGCCGCCTCTCCCCGTCCGCCGCCGTGCCACAGCCGCTCGCCCTCGTCCGCACGCGCCCCCCCTGCGCCTCCTCTCGCGCCCGCTGCCGCTGGCCACGACCGTTCCTCGCGAGCGCGCACGCGCGCTGCCGCGTACGTGTCCGCCCCCCCCCCCCCCCCACTGTGTCCGCCCCCCACATGTCGGGCCCTTGGACAGGTACAGCCCGGACATGTCCGGCTGTGCCACTGACTCCTGGGCCCAGCCCCTGTTAAACGAAAAAGAAAAAAATAAAAATAAAAGAAAAGAATTAAAATAAATAATTAAATAATTAATTAACTAATTAATTAATTAACTTAATTAATTTTGTTTAATTAAACTAATTATTTAATTAGCCTAATTAATCTGTAATTAGTTTAATTAAACCCTAATTAGCCTAAGCAGACACTGACAGGTGGGACCCGTATGTCTGGTTTGACTTTGACCAGTCAGAGTTGACTGCTGACGTCACAGTGACGTAATGATGACGTCATCATTACTGTTTCGGATAATGCTAATTTAAAGAAATTCCAGAAAATCATTAAAACTTTGAAAAATCATATAAATTAAACCGCAACTCAGATTAAAATAATTTATATATGAAAAATGATCAGAAAAATATGACGATTCCGAATATGCACTCCGTTCATCTGTCACATGCCTCTATCATAGCGAACATGGAACCGTCCCCTCCGTTTCATCTGACCGAAAACGCCAAACTTCGGGAAAACATTCCCGGATGTTTTCCCCCTTCACCTGTATCGCGTAGTACTGCATTGGATCACACCTAGCACCACATATTGCCATGTCATGCATCCCTGTTGCATTATTGCCGTGTATTTATTGTTTCTTCCCCCTCCTTCTCTCCCGATAGCCCCCGAGACTGTCGACGACGCTGCAGTGTACGACGACGTCGCCGACGACCAGACCCCTTCAGCCGAGCTTCCAGGCAAGCAAAACCCCCTTGATCATAAGATATCGCCCATTCCTTCTCTCTTATGCTTGCATTAGAATTGCTTCTGTTGTTATTCCGATAGCTCCTATTCTGATGCATAGCCTGATTTTGTCGCCCACTGTTGATACCTGCCTGCTGTCCTATGATGCTTAGTTAGCTATGCTGTTGATCCATCTGTGGCCCTTCACCCTTGTCCGTTTGCCATGCTTGATATCGGGCCGTGATCACTCTGGGTGATGATCTCGGAACTGTTTACATTACTGCAATACTTAAACTGTTAAAGTCGGGCTGGCCCCAAGGGTGCCCGCGAGAGAATAACATTAAAGACGGGTCGGCTCCAAGAGCACCCGCGAGCCCTGTGTTACCAAGTCGGAGTGACAGGAACCCTGTTCGTCTCTGCGAGTTACTAAATATGCCTAACGGATTTGGGTATTTGATCTGAGTGGGTCGTTGGCCCTATACGCACTACCACCACGTGGGATAATGGTTTATGGGACCCTCGGCGCCGTATGTATCAGCCGAAAGCTTTGTCAGACGTCCAGTTCAGCATTACGGCACGGTTGGGCCGGCGCCATCCAGGACAGAGGTGGTGCCTGGACCCGCCATGTCCGCAACGACCCGGAGTGCAAAGGGCGATGACCCAAGACCCCTGAGCGCTTAGGATGTAGACCGGCGGGGACCTCTCTGCTTAGCTCTAGGTAGGGCTGCGGTGTGTCGATCATCCGAGGCCGGGCATGACCCGATAAAAGTGTGTCCGGCCAGAGTTAATCGAACATGTTGGGTAACAGTAGTGCACCCCTGCAGGGAAGTAATCTATTAGAATAGCCGTGTCCACGGTAACAGGACGCTCGGAGTTGTATCCTGATCTGCTACAACTACAAACGGATACTGTTACAAAGATAAACTGCTACTACTGCTCTCGGGATCACTTTCTCGCAGGGTAGTCGAGAAAGGATCTCAGGGCGCTGCTACTATACAACCACTATTATATGTTACTATACTCTACTCTCTTCTGATGCTGCAAGAAATGCTTCAAGATGCTAGTCTTCGATAGGCTAGGCTTCCCCCCCCCCCCTCTGTTCTGGCATTTCTGCAGTTTAGTCCAAAGATATAGCCCCATTCCTTTGATACCGATGCATACTTAGTATAGTTCTGATGTCAGTCTTGCGAGTACTTTGGATGAGTACTCACGGTTGCTTTGCTATTCTTTTTCCCCATACCCGATTGCTGCATTCAGATGCCGGAGTCCAGGAGCAAGAGATCCCCGGAGGCACCTACTACTATGTTGAGCCCGCCGACCAGGAGTAGTTCGAGGCCCTAGGCAGGAGGCCTTCGCCTTTTCGATCAGTGTCGCTGTTGTGCTAGCCTTCTTAAGGCAACTTGTTTAACTTTGTGTATGTACTCAGATACTTTGCTTCCGCTGATGCTTGTATGACTCGAGCTTATGTATTCGAGCCCTCGAGGCCACTGGCTTGTAATATAAAGCTTGTATTATTTTTTTTGTGTCTAGAGTTGTGTTGTGATATCTTCCCGTGAGTCCTTAGGCTTGATCGTGTGCATTTGCGTGTATGATTAGTGCACGATTAAGTCGGGGGCGTCACAAGTTGGTATCAGAGCCGATTGCCTGTAGCAACCCCCCTTCCAACTCCTCGGTCGAAGTTGAGTCTAGTCTCCAAAAACTGTTTTACTAACTTGACTGTGTGGCTTACGGACCCACGTCGCTAGTGGATGGGATTAGGATCTTTTATTCCTCTTCCTTACTCTGGGACTCTGCTCTCTCTTCTATTCGGGTTAACGATTTTACTGACTCTAACATTAGGTTCTCGTGATCACATCCACCCGGAGTTCTGAATTAACCCCCCCTTTCTTCAAGATGAGGGCCAGGTTCTGCTGCACAATGCTCACGGACCGCGGGATCCTTTTATCGAGGACACCCTGTGTTGTTCCTTGCAGATTCCTCGCCCCAGCAGTTTTCTCCGACGTTGGTATAGCCTTTGCTATGTCGCGTTGTTGTATCTCTCCACCGCGTGCCTGCGCGCCGCCTAGTTCGTCTAGCTGCGTGTGTTTACGAGCTCACGTTGTCCGTTGATATCCAACTCCGTGCATGGATCTGTATGTCTTTAATGACTACTAATATGTATCTAATACACTTTTCGTTCATTACCCATGTTACATCATGAATGACCTCTTACACATGCAGATGTTCTTGCTAAACTGCCCCTGTTGATTTGGTAGGATGGCTGACGATCCTCCACCTCCACCTTATATTGCCGCAATGATGCAGCAGTTTGAGCTGAATCGTCAGTTTATGACTGGAGTAATGGCTCAGTTTCCAACTCAGAATGCTCAGCAACAGTCTGCCCCGATAACTCTGCAAGAATTCGTACGCCTCAACCCGTCCACCTTTCGCAACTCGACTGATCCTATCGATGCTGATGACTGGCTCCGTGACATCGCCTTTCAGATGGAGTCGGCTAGTGTTGCCCCTGACAATTACGCCACCTTCCCGACGTACCACCTGAGGGTCCCAGCTGCTCAATGGTGGGAAAGTCACAGGCCTATGCTGCCTGCTGGAACTATAACCACTTGGCAGGAATTTCAGTCAGCCTTCCGTGCATGACACATTCCCCAAGGTCTAATCGACTAGAAGAAGAAGGAATTCCGCAAACTCACTCAGGGCAAGATGACTGTGGATGAATATCAGAGGAAATTTCTTGAATTATCCCGCTATGTTGAAGATGACGTCAGCACCGACACACGTAAGCAGGAGAAATTTCGTGAAGGACTGCATCCTGATCTGAAGCTCACTCTTGTTGTTCATAAAGCTGCAGACTTTGCAACGCTTGTCGGTCAAGCTTTCCGGGTTGAAACGGGTCCGATTGAGTACCAGGAGTCGCTCAAGCGTACTCATGATGTTGGCTCATCCTCGGGTCAGCCTGCTCAGAAACGCAGAGTGTGGATTCCACATAATGTACATCATCGACCTGCCCCTACACCGAGGCCTTCTTATGTTGCACCTCGTCTACCTCCACCCCCAAGGCAACTGAATATCTCAAGTGGACAGCCCAATACTATGGCTCCTCCCCATAATGATGATTTATGCCACAAGTGTGGACAGCCAGGGCACCGTGCTCTCAACTGTCGCCAGGGTCAGCCTCAGAATACATCATGCCCTCCTGTTGGATGTAAGAGGGGCCGTCGAAATCATCATCCCAGCAACGCTGATGCCAGACCAATTGCTAGTCAACTCATTCGTGTCAACCATGTCAAGATGGAAGAATCTCGACAAGACACCAAAATTGTGGTGGGTACCCTTCTAGTGAATCCAATTCCAGCTTCTATCCTCTTTGATTCTGGAGCATCGCACTCCTTCATGTCCGAAAGATTTGCGCGAAGCCATGATATACCTTTCGAGGAGATGTCCACCCCTTTAGTGATCCAGTCACCCGGGGCTAGATGGCAAACTAACATGGTAAGCCACGGTAACCGCATTGTGATTGGAGGATTGGTGTTCCCCGTTTCTCTCATTGCTCTCAAGACTGCCGACATAGACATCATTCTGGGTATGGACTGGTTGAAACCTCATAAAGCTTTGATTGACTGTGCCACTGAAACAGTCCGACTCGCACACCCTTCCGGCCAGACAGTCGGTTACTCAGCTCGGACAGCTCAAAATGCCGAGAGCCAGATATATGCTCTGAATGCGTTGAATTCTTCACCTCTTGAAGGAATAGAGAATGTTCCAGTTGTTCATGATTTTCAAGACGTCTTTCCAGAGGAACTTCCAGGAGTGCCCCCTGTTAGAGCCGTCGAATTCGTCATTGACTTGAAACCAGGCACCACCCCTATTGCCAAGCGCCCATACAAGATGCCGCCTCATGAACTCCTTGAACTTAAGGAGGAAATCGACAAGTCACTTAAGAAGGGTTTCATCCGCCCCAGTTCTTCTGCTTGGGGAGCACCTTCGCTCTTTGTTAAGAAGAAGGATGGAACAAATCGGTTGGTTCAAGATTACCGACCTATCAACCAAGCAACAATTCAGAACAAGTATCTGCTTCTCAGAATCAACGATATGTATGATCAACTTGCTGGTTCCTCAGTATTCTCTAAGCTTGATTTGAGATTGGGTTACCACCGGATCCGAGTTCGTAAAGAGGATATTCCGAAGACAGCCTTTGTTACTCGCTATGGTTCTTACGAGTACACCGTCATGTCTTTCGGCTTAACCAATGCTCCAGCAACATTCTCTCGACTGATGAACTACATCTTCATGGATTACCTCGACAAATTCGTCGTGGTTTATTTGGATGATATCCTTATATTTTCCAAGAATGAAGAAGAACATGCCGAACATCTTCGGCTTGTACTGGAGAAGCTGCGTGAACATCAACTGTATGCCAAGTATTCTAAGTGTGAGTTCTGGTTATCTGAAGTGACATATCTCGGCCACGTGATTTCCAAAGATGGCATTGTTGTTAACCCAGAACGAGTTCAGGCTATTCTTGAATGGACTCCTCCGAAGAATGTCAAGCAAGTTAGAAGTTTTCTCGGACTCGCCAGCTATTGCCGTCGTTTTGTCGAGAACTTCTCCAAGATTGCCAAGCCTCTGACTGATCTGCTTCACAAAGGCGTTAAGTTTGAGTGGACAGACAAATGTCAAGAAAGTTTCCAAACACTCAAGGACAAGCTGACATCTGCACCAGTGCTTGCTCCTCCGGATTCTCGCAAGGACTTCGTCATTTATTGCGACGCCTCCCGTCAAGGATTAGGCTGTGTTCTAATGCAAGAGCGCAAGGTAATTGCTTATGGCTCTCGACAGTTGCGTCCTCATGAAGAAAACTATCCAACGCATGATCTCGAACTGGCAGCAGTTATTTATGCATTGAAGTTATGGTGACATTACCTACTTGGTAATCGTTGCGAGATCTACACGGATCATAAAAGTTTGAAATACTTGTTCACTCAGCCATCTCTGAACCTCCGTCAACAAAGATGGATGGAGGCCATTACGAACTATGATTTGGGTATCTCTTATACCCCTGGCAAGGCTAATATAATGGCTGATGCTTTGAGCCGTA
Organism: Elymus sibiricus; assembly: GCA_039707655.1. NCBI lineage: Eukaryota > Viridiplantae > Streptophyta > Magnoliopsida > Poales > Poaceae > Elymus > Elymus sibiricus. The sequence goes on from CM077674.1 coordinate 30,977,784, forward strand.
AATCCTGCTGTTGTGAATTTGAGGTTCAGCTGCAGCAGCCACTCCTGTATGAAGAGCTTCGAAAGCTGAACATCGAGATAGTTCCTCAAGGATATCTAAATACCTTGGTTGTTGAACCAGATCTCGAGGATGTCATCAAGCATATACAGAAAGCTGACTCGAAGGTCGAGAAGATTAAGCGCGATCTCAAAAGGGGAAAGCCCTCGTTCTTCACTGTTGATACTGATGGCACCTTGTTCTTCAAGGACCGCTTAGTGGTTCCTAGAACGGGACACCTGAATCTGACCCCGTGTGTCATGAAAGAAGCACATGATACACCTCTTTCAATTCATCCTGGTAGTACCAAGATGTACCAAGATATTCGACAGAGATATTGGTGGCCTGATATGAAGCGAGACATTGCTCGCTATGTTGCTGAGTGTGACGTTTGCCGTCGCATCAAGGCAGAACATCAAAGGCCTGCTGGACTTCTACAACCCCTTGATATTCCTGAATGGAAATGGGACAAGGTCGAAATGGACTTCATTACTGGTTTTCGCAGATCGCAGAAAGGTCATGATGCTATCTTTGTCGTCATTGACCGATTCTCCAAGGTTGCTCACTTTCTGCCAGTCAAGGAGACGATCACTGCTAGTCAGTTAGCAGTCTTGTATGTTTCCAGAATTGTGTCACTCCACGGTATTCCGCTGGAAATCAGTTCAGATCGTGGCAGCCTCTTTACCTCAAGGTTTTGGAACAGTTTCCAGGAAGCTATGGGAACTCATCTGTCCTTCAGCACCGCTTTTCACCCCCAGTCCCAGGGACAAATTGAACGAGTCAATCAAGTGCTTGAAGATATGCTTCGAGCTTGTGTCATCTCATTCGGTAAGAAATGGGAGGAATCTCTTCCGTATGCCGAATTCTCTTACAATAATAGCTATCGGGGTAGTTTGAAGATGGCACCATTTGAAGTTCTTTATGGACGTAAGTGTCGAACCCCTCTGAATTGGTCAGAAACTGGGGAACGATCACTCGTTGGACCGGACATTATTCAGCAAGCTGAAGAACAAGCCCGCATTGTCCGTGAACATTTGAAAACTGCTCAGTCTCGTCAGAAGAGCAATTATGACCGCAAACATTAGGTAATGGTCTATCAACCTGGCGAACAAGCTTACCTTTGTGTCACTCCGATGAAAGGCACCCATCGGTTCGGAATCAAAGGCAAGTTAGCTCCTCGCTACATTGGCCCCTTTCGCATTCTCGCAAGACGAGGAGAAGTGGCATATCAATTGGAATTGCCGCCAAACCTTTCTCAAGTGCATGATGTCTTTCATGTGTCGCAACTCCGTCGCTGCTTCAAGGATCCTATCCGAGCAGTGGATCATGAAATGCTTGAGCTGCAAGAGGATCTTTCTTATCAAGAGTATCCGATCCGCATTCTAGATCAAGCTGAACGTCGAACCCGTCAGAAGGCAATCAAGTTTCTTAAAGTTCAGTGGTCGAATCATTCTGAGGATGAAGCCACTTGGGAACGCGAAGATCGTCTTCGTGAAGAATATCCCGCTCTCTTTCAGCCTACCTCTTAATTCTCGGGACGAGAATTTCTTTTAGAGGAGGAGAATTGTAACATCCCCATGTAATAGCTACAGTAATCACCTTTTGATAATGCCAAGTCACCATGATTAGCCATGCTTGATCATCATTTGCATCATACCTCAGTTCAAATTCCAAATCAAATTGAAATTCAAATATGAAGTGAAAATAAAAGTTGTTCAAATTTGAAAACCAAAATGTTCATAATGCTGCAAATAATTCAGAGGCATTTATAAAAATATAATCAACATTTATTGAAATAGTTAAATGGCCATAACATCCTAAAACAGAACTAAATCAACAATATTTAATACCTTTTTAATTAATTAAAATTCTAGTGAAATCATGTGGACTCCAAACCTTTTTATAACAGTGCTAAGTATTCCACTGAATTTATTGAGCTAAGTCACATGTTTTTCAAAACTCAAATTGGGGCTATACATTTTTGCAAAACAGAAACTAAAAGAAAAAAGAAAAGGTAAAAACAAAATAAAAACAAAAGCCCCCCCTCTGCCCCACTGGGCCTCGGGCCAGCCGGCCCCCTCGCTCGCCCCTCGCCTATTTGGCCTTCCCCACCCGAAACCCTAGCCGTCTCCCCACTCCCCCCCCCCCCGATCCCCTCTCTCCCGCGGCGCCGCCTCCCCGTCACTCGCCTCCACCCCGACCCGGTCGCCGTCGCCGCCTCGTCCTCGCCGCCGTTGCCTCCCCGTCCCCCCTCGCCGGACTACCTCGCGCCTCGCCGCCCGTTCATCTACAACAGGGTGAGAACCCCGTCGCCCCCTCCCTCTCTCTGACGCCGTCGCCGCGCCGCCCGCAACTCGCGCCCGCGCACGCCGTCGCCTCGCTTGCGCCGCGCATTGCCGCGCGCAACCTCGCTGCTGCCGCTCGCGCTCGCCCACCTCTGCCCCCGCCTGCGGCGCTGCCGCCTGCAGCCGCCTCTCTCCCTGTCCGCCGCCGTGCCACAGCCGCTCGCCCTCGTCCGCGCGCGGCCTCGCCGGCTCCGCCCGCCGCAGCCGTGCCCCCCCTGCGCCTCCCCTCGCGCCCGCCGCCGCTGGCCACGGCCGTTCCTCGCGCGCGCGCACGCGCGCTGCCGCGGACGTGTCCGGCCCCCCCCTCTGTGCCCGCATGCGCTAGCCCAGACATGTCCGACCCTTGGACAGGCACAGCCCGGACATGTCCGGCTGTGCCACTGACGCCTGGGCCCAGCCCCTGTTAAACGAAAAAGAAAAAAAGAAAAATAAAAGAAAATAATTAAAATAAATAAATAAATAATAATTAATTAACTTAATTAATTCTGTTTAATTAAACTAATTATTTAATTAGCCTAATTAATCTATAATTAGTTTAATTAAACCCTAATTAGACTAAACAGACACTGACAGGTGGGACCCGCATGTCAGGTTTGACTTTGACCAGTCTGAGTTGACTGCTGACATCACAGTGACGTCATGATGATGCCATCATTACTGTTTCGGATAATGCTAATTTAACGAAATTCAGAAATTCTAGAAAATCATTAAACTTTGAAAAATCATATAAATTAAACCGCAACTCAGATTAAAATAATTTATATATGAAAAACGATCAGAAAAATATGACGATTCCGAATATGCACTCCGTTCATCTGTCACGTGCCTCTATCATAGCGAACATGGAACCGTCCCCTCCGTTTCATCTGACCGAAAACGCCAAACTTCGGGAAAACATTCCCGGATGTTTTCTCCCTTCACCTGTATCGCGTAGTACTGCGTTGGATCACACCTAGCACCGCATATTGCCATGTCATGCATCCCTGTTGCATTATTGCCGTGTATTTATTGTTTCTTCCCCCTCCTTCTCTCCCGATAGCCCCCGAGACTGCCGACGACGCTGCAGTGTACGACGATGTCGCCGACGACCAGACCCCTTCAGCTGAGCTTCCAGGCAAGCAAAACCCCCTTGATCATAAGATATCGCCCATTCCTTCTCTCTTATGCTTGCATTATAATTGCTTCTGTTGTTATTCCGATAGCTCCTATTCTGATGCATAGCCTGATTTCGTCGCCTACTGTTGATACCTGCCTGCTGTCCTATGATGCTTAGTTAGCTATGCTGTTGATCCATCGGTGGCCCTTCACCCTTGTCCGTTTGCCATGCTTGATATCGGGCCGTGATCACTCTGGGTGATGATCACGGAACTGTTTATATTACTGCAATACTTAAACTGTTAAAGTCGGGCTGGCCCCAAGGGTGCCCGCGAGAGAATAACATTAAAGACGGGTCGGCTCCAAGAGCACCCGCGAGCCCTGTGTTACCAAGTCGGAGCGACAGGAACCCTGTTCGTCTCTACGAGTTACTAAATATGCCTAACGGATTTGGGTATTTGATCTGAGTGGGTCGTTGGCCCTATACGCACTACCATCTCGTGGGATAATGGTTTATGGGACCCTCGGCGCCGTATGTATTAGCCAAAAGCTTTGTCAGACGTCCAGTTTAGCATTGCGGCACGGTTGGGCCGGCGCCATCCAGGACAGAGGTGGTGCCTGGACCCGCCATGTGCGCAACGACCCGGAGTACAAAGGGTGATGGCCCAAGACCCCTGAGCGCTTAGGATGTAGACCGGCGGGGACCTCTCTGCTTACCTCTAGGTAGGGCTGCGGTGTGTCGATCATTCGAGGTCGGGCATGACCCGATAAAAGTGTGTCCGGCGAGTTAATCGAGCGTGTTGGGTAACAGTAGTGCACCCCTGCAGAGAAGTAATCTATTAGAATAGCCGTGTCCACGGTAACAGGATGCTCGGAGTTGTATCCTGATCTGCTACAACTATAAATGGATACTGTTACAAAGATAAACTGCAACTACTGCTCTCGGGATCACTTTCTCGCAGGGTAGTCGAGAAAGGATCTCAGGGCGCTGCTACTATATAACCACTATTATATGTTACTATACTCTACTCTCTTCTGATGCTGCAAGAAATGCATCAAGATGCTAGTCTTCGATAGGCTAGGCTTTTCCCCCCTCTGTTCTGGCATTTCTGCAGTTTAGTCCAAAGATATAGCCCCATTCATTTGATACCGATGCATACTTAGTATAGTTCTGATGTCAGTCTTGCGAGTACTTTGGATGAGTACTTATGATTGATTTGCTATTCTTTTTCCCCATACCCGATTGCTGCATTCAGATGCCGGAGTCTAGGAGCAAGAGATCCCCGGAGGCACCTACTACTATGTTGAGCCCGCCGACCAGGAGTAGTTCGAGGCCCTAGGCAGGAGGCCTTCGCCTTTTTGATCAGTGTCGCTGTTGTGCTAGCCTTCTTAAGGCAACATGTTTAACTTTGTGTCTGTACTCAGATACTTTGCTTCCGCTGATGCTTGTATGACTCGAGCTTATGTATTCGAGCCCTCGAGGCCCCTGGCTTGTAATATAAAGCTTGTATTATTTTATTTTATGTCTAGAGTTGTGTTGTGATATATTCCCGTGAGTCCTTAAGTTTGATCGTGTGCATTTGCGTGTATGATTAGTGCCGATTAAGTCGGGGGCGTCACATGGTGGTGGCTGTGCCGCCGACTGGCGGACCAGGGGGAGGAGTAGGCGGGCGTCGCGCGCGTCCGTTTCATGTCCGCGCCGACGCAAATGAGGCCCAAATTTAGGCCGGGAATGGGTCGGCAGGCGGACAAAAAGCGGACGCGTGTCCGTTTGGGTCGGCGCGTTGGGCCGACTTTTGTGTCTGTTTTGACCAAACGGACACGCGCGGACGAAATGGGTCGGCGCGTTGGAGTTGCTCTAAGTTACTTCGTTCATTTACTTGAGAAAAAAGTATAATGTTTTATTAATTGCTAAATAACAATTAATATTGACTCTAATCACAAAAAAGGCCTGCACACATTAACATTAATTGCTAGAATAGTATTATTTTTACTTTGCCAATTACTCTCACCGTCTTATAATGTAAGACGTTTGTCAAAAAAGTCTTACATTATGGAACCGAGGGAGTAGGTTAATAGATTGGAAAATGAAGAAGAAGGAAGAAAAAAACCCTGCTCGCATTGTACTGTGTGTCCTGGTATTGCTTCTCGCTTGGGTTTCTGCTGCTGATTTCACGCACTGAATTTCTCAGCAGGGCACAGCAGCAAATAGCAAAGCGGTGGGCTTTTTAGTTGACAGATTGGGCTGAACTTGGATGGCCCAAATTCAGTGTCGACTTCCTCCTCTCCAGTCCCCACTCCCCACTGCACTCACTCCCCTGTGATTGAGCGAGAGGAGCGGCACCGCCGGCGATTTCACAGCCGCCCCCTCGCCGGAGCCGAGCCACCGGCGATTCAAGGTCAGGCCTCCCCTTCTCCTTCCTCTCCTTCTCCATCTCCTACTGATTTCATTTATTTTTCTTCTTTCACAGCTTGAAACCCTAGCTCGACCCTCCCTCCCAAACCCTAACATTCTTCCCCTGCTGCAGCAGCTGAGAGAGAGGAGAGGGTGTTTCGGTAGCTAGATGATGGATCCTGATGAGATCCCCCAAGGCCAAGGGTAAGATCCCCCATCCACTTCCTCCCACTCTTCATTTTGCGCTGCGCATTGTTCTGTTTTTCTGTATGCTACATGCCATGCTGTCTTGATGGATGTACATATGTGTGTTGGATGCTTGCCACTGCCCTGATTGAAGAAGCCAATTGATTGATTACATTTTTTCTCCCTGAAGTAATCTCAGACCTACATTTCCTTGTGGCGGCAGTGCTCAGCTAAGGGGAAAAGGACAATATATGATGGAGATGGATGCTACTGAGGAGATTCCCCATAGGTAACCTCTCCAATCTCTCCACCTCTTCCTCGTTTCTTACAAAAATCTGTTTGACTGCTGTGCTTGATTGGTGGATCGATGGACGTCTGCTGCTGTGTGTCCATATGCAGTTTGTTTGCAACAGTATTGTTGTTGGTTGAAGAAATCAGTCCACTGAATTGATGCCCACCTGCATTTCTGTTTGTCGATGCTGCCTATTTTCAGGGACGGTGACAGGAAGAAACCATGTGTGGATGGCGAGTCGATGGCCGCCCCAGTATCCAAGGTGCTCGATGACGACAACCTCCTCCGCGAGATCATCGTCCGCGTCGGCTACCCCACCACCCTTGTCCGCGCCGCCCTCGTGTGCAAGCGCTGGCTTGGGCACGCCTCCAACCCCGCCTTCCTCCGCCGTTTCCGTGAGCTCCACCCTCCTCAGCTCCTCGGCTACTATATCTCGTCAAAGAAGCTAGGTGCTCCACAATTTGTCCCAATGCTGCCTCAGCCCCCAGAGCTTGCCACTGTCATCCGCCACCTTACTTCCTACACGTTTGGTGCCCATGACGACGGACTACATGTCGTGCACTGCCAGAACGGCATTGTCTCCACCGAGTGCTACCAAAGAACAAGATTGACTCATGGACTGCACCGCCCATTGTGCCCTGAAAGAGGCATGCCCATCGTCCCACCATTCCCGTGCGTGCACCGCGATCTCCAAAGGTTTAGTGCGTTCCTCTCCAAAGAAGGTTGCGGCGACTTGTCCTACTTGTATGTGTTGGGTACCAAGGAGTTAGGGAAGTTCATGGTGCATGTATATGTGTTGCGAGATAGTATCTGGCGCCTGCATCTTACCTTGGCCACAGACCAGCTCCATCGTATGTATTCGGGAACAAAAGCTGTGCTTGTCGACAATAGAATCTATATGCCTGCAGCGCACAGTGGCTACATTATTGTCTTGGATTTGATGGCCTCAAGTTTCTCCACAATTCAGCTCCCACAAGGAGTGACATGTGACTATTTTAGGACCATATTGTCACCGGCCGATGATGCTTCCAGTGTATATCTCATCCATGTTAATGAGTTTCAACTTCGAATCTGGCTCAACAAGGGAGACAACTGGTTGCTGGTCGATGATGTTTGTTTGAGGATGTTAGATAAAACGCTTGAGGGCGAGCATAGTGCCCCTCTGCTGATAAACCAGGTGGGTGACAACGCTGAATTTGTGTTCTTGAGAATGGGTGGATGCACACTCTATCTGGACGTCACGAGCAAGACACTGCGTAAAGTGCGTGAGATGGCAGAAAAGGATGGACATGCCTGTGATGTCAACCCGTTTATGATGATTTGGCCGCCCATATTCCCTGTGCCCAAGGATGATCCTTCAAGGTTTGCTTTTTGAACTTGAAATGATATGTATATTGCTTTTGTTGATGTTACATAGTTTTGCAATACGCACCATTCATTGCACTGTTTGGTAGTAGTAGAATGGTTTTAGGTATTTGATTGATTTCTTAGGCCATTTTAAAAGTACTGGCTAAGCGACAGTAGAAAATGCTTGCCATGAGATGATTTGAAGTCACTTTTGTACTGGGGTATTCTTTACCTGTGGGCATAATATTGAACCCTTGGGTGTGGGTGTTTTTCGTTTTGTATTTAAGGCTTGTGTTGGCACCAGAAATAATGTTTCTTGAACTTGTTATTCCCCCCTTATAAAGTCTCGTAACAACAGTTTTTGGTGGTACAGAAAAATGGATTGTTTGGTATTTTTGGCATGGACCTCACATTCTGATGTATGGTTTTCTGAACTATTAGCGCAAAACTATATATTAGGCCTATACAAGTATAAGACATCATGTATGGTTAAGAGCTGAAAGATTCCTAGCCCGTTTATCATGTTAACCACTGTACTTCTTATCTTGAAATATTGTCTCAAATACATCAAGCCTGGAGTTTTAGCTTGCTGATATTTAAATATACCTACGTCTGTACCGCTGTATTTGCCATGCAGTATGAGATTGTCAATACTTGGGTTTTCTCCAAATGTTGCTCAGTGGATCTTAAATTTTACTTGGTTATGTTTGATCTTATGCGTGATTTTTTATTCACATTTTTTACTATGAAAATTTTCCTTTTATATGACAATTGACAAGTGGCTTGTTCAAGCCCACAGCGGGCAATTCTTGTTTATGTGGCTTGGCCTTGTATGATTAGAAGTTTGTTGTGCTGGAGTGCAAACTACAAAGTGGAATTCGCCGTTCTAGGATATGGAGTCATTTAACCTGTACCCCCGGAACTTTTTGGAAGAATAAGAGAACTATATTGATGTAGTACATTCGTTATTTGATTTCTGAGCACGCATAACATTTGAATAATGTTGTATTGTACTAGCCACTTGTCCTATTAGTCCATTTTATTTTTTGATGCACAAAGTGGCAGGAAAAATAACGATTCTGAATTACGTCCATCCTAACCCTTCCTCTGTTTTCTCTAAACCAGAAATGCCCCGTGAAGAAGAATCAAGGATATCAAGAAGCTTTTGGATGGTCAAGGAAACGAGGAGCAGAGAGCTGTATTTATTTAGTTGGAGTTCTAACTATCTTTATTATAACTAGGATGCTATGTAACGGGAGCATGTACTCCTATCCCTATGGTACCATGACTGTCTGTGGCTGATATATTTTGATTCATTGACAAGACTCCTATTATGCATGTTTAGTCGCTATCTGTCTGGTATCCAATTGCGTCGCTGCCTTATGGTGGCTGTTCTCGCATGTTATGCATGGTATCTGCAGAAGGAGTTGATAGCCTCATGTCCTGGTGCCTTTGCATATGCCCTGGTAAATGCATCGACCATACCTTGGGTCAGAGAATGAAGTGTTGATCAACTGCAAAGTAAGTTTAAAAATACTACCAGGAGACATATCTGGATCAGTTCAATTCGCTATCTCAGGACTAATTACTGCCTGCTGTTTTTTCATGAGAATGCACTTTGAAAGCTTACTGCAGCAAAAAGAGGGTCAGCTGCATTCCTCTAGAATTGGTACTGCAGCAAAAAGTAAGTTTAAAAATACTACTAGGAGACATATCGCATCAGTTTTAATGAATTAAAAAAACTAAATTTGGAATTCACATTATCTAGAATTGTTAATGATCGATGTTTCTGTTGGAGGACGAAGTAGCAGCAAAAAGAGGGTCAGCTGCATTCCTCTGTTGCTGGTAGGCGGTAGTTAATACTGCATTAGAGAGTCAAGAACCAACATTATCTAGAACATTGTACTTGTTCAGAAAGTGCTCCTTTGCTACTGTTGTTGTGAGAACCATTTTACGTTCCATGTTCCTATCGAGATTCTTTTGTGAGTCATTATTAAAAATTTCAATAGCAAAAACTTTAGTAGAGTGAAAATCAACCTTATCTGATGTGCTTTTGTTTTAGTAGATAATAGTATTTTGTACTGGATCATATCAAGAGGAGCTCTTTTGCGATAGTGTTGTGAGAATCATTTATTTTCATGTTCCTATCGAGATGTTTTTCTTTCGAGTCCTGCCGTGATCATTTTGGCTTGACTATTTGAATGACCCCACCATTCTTGTCTGTTATTCAGTTTTTCGTGAGCGATTTGTTGTAAAGGCAACATCATATGGAGGTTGAAGTTTACTGATTTGGTAAGAAGTGCCTGACTGATGTTTCTGTTGCTAGATGGACATGGAATTTTCGAAAGCACTATGCTATTCCTTTGAGACTTTACACTTTAGTACACGTACCTGCTGTTTCAATTGATCATTGACATAACAAGAGTGGAATTTGTATAACTTAGAGGATGATCCCCAGTAGCCCCGCACTTTTGCTCTCAAGAAGATGCAGGCCCTCTTCGAGAAGTAAGTTGTCTTCCAGTTGCCCTGCCTCTTCTTGTAGCTCGAGCAACCAACCAGCTCTATTACTCCTTGCATCTCTATGGTTGATGTGTCAGGTTGGAGCATGGGGTGTACACCATTGCATCTGTGCGATGGTTTGAAAAACCAGTACTGCAGGTACCAGATCCACTGTGAGTGGATGCAGGACACCGGATTCCTTGGGCAGGTAAATTCAGTACTTTCTTCTATGTTCATTTTACACTCTTCTATGACTAGTTTGTACGTATGTTTTAGGTATAGGAGGTAGATAAGTACATTGGGGATATCTTGGTATTTATTCCTGTATAGCAGGAACAATTTTAGCATTTTGACCTTTGAGTGCTGCGTAATATTTTACTTTTGCCATACAACTAGTTATTTTCAGTTTTTCGGATCTTGTAACGCTTAGTTATCTCTACCCTGATCCTTGTTCTGTTTTACCTGGAATAGAGACTGTTTTGCCTGGAATAGAGACTCAATGTTTTCCAGTTGTTCTGTTCTGCATTACCTGCTGGATGTGTGGCAGCAAAAACTGTCTTAGGGAATCACGTGCAGTATTAACTGCTGGTTGTGTTTTGACTTTCGATTCAGCCACAACTTCAGTATATACTGGATCAGGATGTTAGATGTGTTGGATCAGGTGCTCCTATGCTGAATATCCCTACTGTGTACGGCAATCCTGGTATGTTTTATGTCTGAAAAGACCTGCTACCTTGGTTGCAGCCCAGTTTTCCACTGCCTGCTATGTCTAGTTGTTCGAGTGTCTTGCCCATTGCAAATTCCGTTATATTTGGCAATGTGCAGCTATGGCAAATTAACGGGTTGTTGATTTAGGGACACGAACTGACTCTGACTACATACATCAATGGCCGTACTTGCTAAGGACTAGCAAGTTGGTTGCTCCATCGTATGCTTTTTTATTTCATGTTTAATTATTTGGATATCTGAAAAACACGTCACTGGAGTGCTTGGCTTTACCTTTTTACACTATGCAGAGCTATTGGTGATAATGATATCTATGATAATTTGTGCCTATTGGTGATAATGATATCTCACATCATCTCATGGACCACCACCTGCAGCACAACTGATAATGTCCCTTGTGTTATGTACTCCTATAAGATAGCTATGATTAAGGCTGCCTAGCTAGTTAATGCTCACCACCTAAGACGATAAGATACCTTCAGTTTCAGGTCTCTAGAGAATTAGTGGTGGATGGAGCCAGTGGCTGCCATGCTCACCCTTGACACGATCTTCACTTTGAAGAACGTGCTGGACGATGGCCTGAATGCCGTTTTTCTTATTACTCTATGACAGTTTGTCGTGTCGCCTACTTAAAAGAAAGATTTGTGGACAAGAACTCAAACCCTCAGTGTTCTATCCTCTCTAGTATTTTAAAACCTTGTATTGATGTGTGTATTAAGTAGGAGGGTAGAGAGTTTGGGCACAAAGAAAGAGGAACGGAGAGGAATACTGGTTCCTTTACGATGAGTGTGGACTCTCACATGTATGTAGCCTTCGAGTCCTCTTAGAGCAAGTACAATAAGCTTATGTAAGCAGGCTATAAGAGATACAATATTATTTTTCTGCTGACATGGAGGGGAGAGAAGATGAGAGAGAAGGGGAGCCGGCTACAGAATAAGAGCCAGCTGTAGCACGTGTTCCTAGGCACTATGTGAGAGTGGGAGGTGGGCCATGTATTAATAAAGTAGCACATCTCTATATATAACTATTGTATTGCCGGCTATAAGCTTGGCTATAAATGACATGGTAACTGGTTGTACTATTAACCATGCTCTTACATGCAATGGCAGTGTTACAAAGCATTTCATTTCATTCAAGAAGAGAACGTGTTACAAAGCGTAGCAGCAACATGTTTTCTATCAAATCTGCCCCGTGCACCTTCATGGTAGTAGTAGTAGTAGTAGGTTTACCATTCCATTCATGAAGAAGAGAACCTGTTACAAAGCTCGCCTTGCCCGTTGTCTGTCTGATTGCCAATCCACAACACCGCCAGTTTCATCCTTTTGTGAAGATCATGGGTTTCCCCTGGAGTTTCCCCGAGCAGTGGAGCGAGCAGGAGACCTACAAGAAGGAAGCGGCGCCAGCTGTTATCACTATAGTCTGGCCCGGCTAATGACTGGCGGCAGGGTCTTCACGCAGTGCTGCGTCAACCACACACCGAGCCTCGGCCAGACCACTAAAACAACCACACGCCCAACGACTTTCACAAGCATCACCAACTCCGGGTGCGGCGGCCTAGCGAGAATCTTCGCTCGCAGGACCAGACAGAGCCCAAAGAGCTCCCTATCGCCACTTATCGGCCCACCACTTGCATAGCCGAAGCACCCAGCCACCTCCTCCATGCCGGAGCCACCGCTCTGGCGACCGGGCCTGACACCGCCCCGCCCCTGCTGGCACCTCTCCCTCTGTTGCTCAACAGCCACACACGTAATGACGCAATGCCTTGGCTCAGCTCACCCAAGCGGCCATTGCACACACTGACCACCGATCGACATGCCACACCTAACAATGCCCTGCCATGGCTGCTCACCAACGCTGTAGCAGAGGGGATCCGCCATCCTCGGAGGTGCCACATGCTTTCCGTTGGGCTTCTCAGACAACGGGGAGGGCAGAGAGATGGGGTAAGGGAGGTGGCGGCTAGGTTATGGAATTGTCTCCCGGGTTGCCCCGACGGGAGCGACGTGGGGTAGGACAAAGTGTTTCACCTCCTAGGTTTATCTTCACTCACTCAATGCTTGAACTCATAGTGATTGAAAAAAAAATGATTGATTGTCTCATGATTCTCAAACATTTTTGTCACAAAAAACATGTTGAAGCTTTCTTATTTGGAGCAATGAGTTTCAGAGAGAGAGAGAGAGAGAGAGAGAGAGATGGGGTACCAGTAGTTGCTCCTAGCGAAATTAGCTCCATCATTCATCCGACTTATCGACTAGCCTACTAATTAATGGTACTAGGGGTTTGAATGCACCGCAGCTACTCTACAAGAGAGAACAAGGGCTACATAACTTCTCATTCATCATCGAGACGGATCTTCCTCTATTGTTCCATCTCTTACTTGTGCCAAAAACACTCCAAAATCTCACAATATAGTATCTACCCCTAAAACTATATGCAAGAAACTCGGTGGCACGACATTCTCTCCTTGTTTCTCTTCAAGGTAAAACCACTTCGAGCATGTAGGCATGGGAGACACAGGGGAAGAAAGAGTCATATGTGGTGTTGAATCTTTTAAAAGAGTCATGGATCCGCCTTCCGACTCGACACCTTGTACTCCAAGTCTCTCCATTGGTGCAACCCCTCTGTTGCTGGAGCTCTAGTCACCTTTGCGCCTCATCACAACCCCACCTTCTGTATGGTGTCTATTCAACTTGCAGGCCAGCACAGTAGTCAACGGCGTATAAGGTGTTGTCACAAATGGAGAGGTGGTCGGTCTCCATGGCACAGCGGGCGAGATTCCCCAGTGCCAATCTCCATGGTGAAGCACGCGATGTTTGGCATTACAATGGGGCTCGTGGTCGGTTGGGAGATCTTGTTCTGGTCACACCAGATTATTTAGTTTGAAAAACGGAAATGTATTGTCAAATAAAAAAATCATTCTCTTTGTATTACAGTGAATTGAAAAAAAAAAGACCCACAAAAAATCTAGTACTTTGAATCGAAGTGGCTTGATAGTGTTACAATAAAATTATGTGTAAAGTGAAGCCGAGCCGAGCTCAGCTGTATGAACAAATCTAAATATATGTTTTCTTAAATCCCGAAAAAATTAAGAAAAGCCAGGAAAGATTCCAGTTTTTCAATCCATCTGTTCTGATCAATCTCACAAAATTTTGGCCTATTTTCTTAGCCCTTTTCAATTTTGGATAGTTTTTGTAAGTCAGCAAATCATGTTCATACAAAAATGTTCAAAGTTTAAAACAGCTAGGAAAAAGGAAACGTGTTGGAAGCCTAGAACCCTAAACACCTGGGAGCCTTTTCTTTCTTTCTGGGGAAGAAAGAAAACGTGTTGTGCAGTAGGTCTGTTACTCCTCACCAACAACTTAACTCTTCCCACCGTAGCTAGAAGCCTAGAACTCTAGAAGGGACATTCGTTCTGTCAAGACCTCCTGGAGCATGCGTGTCTATCTTAGTGGCTTGATTCAGAAATCAGGTCACTGTTTCAAAGCTATTTACCATGTTTTCAGAGGGATCAATGGGGGGTGCTCACAATTTGTGCTCATCATGTTCTCAATTCTTCGTTGGACCATGTTTTTTGTTGTGTCAATTCAGCCCATAGAGTCAGGCCCTGTCTGAACTTGCAACTGCTTCAAGATGTCATTGTATAGAGCTTGGTACTTCATGCTGTAATGTGCACTTTAGTTGAACTAATATTGACGCCTTCCTCGTGTGCCCAAAAAAAAATGAATCGCTTGCATATTTTCAGAAACAACGTGCTTGCATGTTCGAACTTTAGGGCTAACCATTCACAAGCAATTCATTGCCTAGGCGAGGGACAAGTCAGGCTCACCAAGGTAGTCGTAGCAGCCGCGCCGTACAAACTCCAACCGTACTAGTTAGATATGCCGGTGCTGCTGGACACGGAGGGATCATATATATGCACTGTGAGCTGGTTGGCGCCGGCCAACTTTTGCGTTCTCTTGAGCTATGGTCTCCGGCTTGAGCGAGTATATATAAACGTGCCTGACGGCCGTCGGGGACGAAACTGCACGTGCGCCATGAAAAACAGGGCAAAACAACCGACGAGCCACCGACGCGGCCACGAACGGCGACACGGGCCAAAAGCTTGTATGACACGGGCAAAAAAGTGTCCGACGGCTGTCGGGGACGAAACTGCACGTGCGTCATGAAAAACATGGCAAAACCACCGACGAGCCACCGACGTGGCCACGAACGACGACATGGGCCAAAAATGTGCACGACGGGAAACGGGAAAAAATTCTTGGAGCTTTAATTAATTTTTGTTTCCTGGTTGATAACATACGGTCTACATTTTATTTGTACAATTTGCTTGTTGATTGGTTTCTGTAGATAGCAATGCGTACGTATGTTTTCTGCACCAAACGTGTTGTTGTTCTTAGCTGTATATATGTTCTTGCCTCTCTTTTCTATATCGCAAAAAGCGAAAAATAGAGTGACTATTGATTGTTTTCTGCGTTATTATACAGGTGGGCTCGTACCATGGGCTGCTCTCCAATGTAAATGGGCCTTATCTGTTTGGACCAAAGAGGCTGGACCTGACTGTCATGCTCACTCCGACACTCCCTCCTCTGCCTTCTCACTTCACTCGTCCTCCAACCTCTAAATAAAAACTTCACTCTGAGCCCGTCCGCGGCGGCTGCCGGTCTCCCTCTCCAGATCCGAGGTTAGCCTCTCTCCTGTTGGAACTCGCCCACGGATCGATCATATCAAATCACGACGAACACACGCGCACACAAACTTTTGCCGAAGGCACGTGTCGTGCCTCTTTATTGTTTTTCTCGTTTTTCTGGTATATTTTACAACGTATATGGCCACATATATATATGGGACCAAACCGACCTGAAGCTAGCTAACCTAGCAACCTAAAACTGATTCAAACTAGGACTCCTAGTACTTGACGGTGACGCTCACGTTGGCATGCAAGCCACGATTCGATGTAAACTATGTCTCCAACTCTGATACGAAGTTTTGATTAATCTCCAACATCTCCTTCCCCAAATTTCTTCTTCTCTCATCTCTCCTCTCGTGGGAATGAAGGAATCAAACCCTAGCTAGCTAGATTTTGTTTTGTCTCCCTAATTAAGAGTCTCGACCTGCAGGGCATCGGAAGGTAGATAAGTGATGGATGTTGCTGAGGAGATTCCCCACCGTAGGTAAGCTCTCTACTCTAATCCCTCCATATCTTTGGCATTTCGTGCAGCCTCTGTGTGTGTGTTTTGCTTTGATGGATGTACGACTGCTGCCGTGTGTCCATATGCAGTTTGTTTGCAATATCATTATTATTGGTTCAAAAATTAGTCCATTGCACTGATGCCCATCTGCATTTTTGTCCGATTTTGCAGGGTCAAACCACGCTTGGATGGGGAGATAGAGAAGCCAGCGGATGCCGTATCCAAGGTCCTCGGTGACGACAGCCTCCTCAGGGAGATCATCGTCTGTGTCGGCTTCCCCACCACCCTTGTCCATGGAGCCCTTGTCTCCAGGCACTGGCTCCGGCACGCCTCCGACCCAGCCTTCCTCCGCCGCTTACGCAAGCTGCACCCACCCTACCTCCTCGGCTACTACATATCGGAGTGGTTGGTCTCCTCGAAGAAGCTAGGTGCTCCACGCTTTGTCCCGATGCCGCCTCAGCCCGCTGAGCTTGCCCCCGTCATCCGTCACCTTGATGACTACAGGTTTGGTGCCCATCACTAGTAGAAAACAGGGAATCAGTCCCGGTTCCAGAGGGCCTTTAGTCCCGGTTCTGGAACCGGGTCTAACCATCCGGGACTAAAGGTCCCCCCCTTTAGTCCCGGTTCTGTTACGAACCGGGACTAAAGTGCCTCCACGTGGCCGCTGGCTGGGCGGGGGCTGGAAGACCTTTAGTCCCGGTTGGTGTTACCAACCGGGACTAAAAGACTGCCACGCGTCAGCAGCTCGATGCGCTGGGTTTTTTTTTTTTTTTTGAAAGGAGGGGTTTAGGGGTTTAGGGGTTTCATATTGTGTTTCCCCCTTTTCTTTTTTGTGTAGACGATTCAACTCGACGTTTGCTACTACATAAAGCAATGAAGAAACCATTACACAAAACGTCATGAATTAATATAGAGAGAAGTGACCTCTTTTTCTCCGTGCTTGGTCGAACAACATGTTTTCGTATATCTATTCGACGCTATGTACTATGTCTAGTGCACGTTCATGCATATATACAATGAATAACATCTCTTACGATCTCTAATATCTAATTACCAACATTCATCCTAATTTCTTCATGGTATTCTCCATTTTTAGCTATGACGTGATCAAGGAGGAATCCCGCCAATTCCTCTTGAATTGCTCGTAGGCGATACTCTGGTAGGAGTCCATCCCTCTTGTCGATCTAATTTAAAAAAGGGGGTCAATATATATATATATGAATGAAACTCAACACAATTGATGGTAATAAAATAAATTTGTGAATATTGTTTACGTACATCAAGTTTTTCGTATATTGATCTGCCCTTGTCATAGGTCCTCTGGCGTATGAACTCGCAGACGTAGTATCCACATAAGTTTTTCCCGGATACCTGATGAGGGCACTTTACGAGAATATGTAGAGTTCAATCAAAATAATAATCAAGCATGATAGTGGTATTGAAACTAGAATCAAAGAGATGCGCGGGCCTAGCTAGTACTACTTACAGGGAGCAATTCATATCCCAGCTCCTTTTTCCAGGGACCCTTAACTGCCTTGGTGAACCTTGTCCAAACCCTGCCTGGCAAACAAAATGAATTAAAGAGTTATTAATTACTTGATATCAGGAAATGAACGATAGTTGCCGATATAGTGCGATAATGATTGAAATTACTTCTGGAGAATTTTTTGCAAGGGCGCCCACTCCGAAAGGTCTTTACGTAACGAGTCCATGACTTGTATTCGACTTTGGTCAAACTGTATGATGAGCAGAATAAAGTGGAAGCTGCACACATGTAGCTCATCAATTACACTTAACATCGAGTAAGCGAAACAAAATGATGTGTATGTACAAGACAGTATATAACACTCACTTGAAGTTGTAAGGAAGTAGTATTTCTCTTTTGGTTTGTTGTTTGATAAACGCCCTTAGCAAGTAATCCTCTATATCCTTTTTGTTGTGTTGGACAGTAACTTCATGAACAATATTTGGGCTAACGAACCCAACGTCATAGATTTGGATTGGTCCTTTGTTGCATTCGAAGATCTTCTTTCTGCATAATATACATATGGTGAGGATAATTATATACATGCAATAATGAACGAGCTGAGCTAGAGACTTAATTACAGAAATGATACTTACAAACAATAGCAAGTGATGATAGTTTTGTCGATATCTTTTAGATTGTATAACTGGAATAATTCTGAAAATTCAATGTAAACCGACTCTTTTCCATTGAAGAAATGCTCATCTTTAACTCCTGTAGTGATATAGTTCTTCCCTCGCTGGCAGGCTTCCAAGTACCATTTATGCAATGCTAGCATCCTCGTTGGTAGATTCGGGAGCTCCTCTGGTCTGACGAGAGGCTTCCCGTGCTCGAATCTAAAGTCTACTACATCAGCCATTTCGGGTAACGGTATATGATCGGGTAAGTAATCACCAGGATTAGTACCGGGCGCTACCCCCTCCGGAACATCAGCTGGGATATCGCTAGACACCATGAGCGGGGGGCACGATTGGTTCTCCTGCTCGCCCAGTTGGGGAATTGTTTTTTTCCCTTGATATGGATTACCGCTGCTTCCCGACCGCTTCTGTGGATCTGCATATGACTTTACAATTGCACGGTCATAGTCTGATAGCAACTTAGGCGGTGGTTTTTCAAGGTTTTTCAGCGTACGCCTCGCTATTTTCGGATCAATTCTATCCTTTGGAGGTGGACGTTTCGGTGCAAAATGGGCCTTCACTTCGGCCATTGAGATTGCATTGATTTTCTCTTCAGACCTATCATATGGTCTCTGTGGAAGAGGCTTGAGGCTTTTTGGACCATATTGAAACCTCTTCCCTCCTGTTGTTGTACTGCTAGCCGCCGGAGCGGCGGCGGCTCTCTTCCGCCGCTGTTGTTGATGCGGCGGAGACGGCTGACGCGGCGGAGGAGGCGGAGTCCGCTGACGTGCCGGAGACGACTGAGGCAGCGGAGACGGCTGACGCCCCAGAGATGGCGGAGACGGCTGACGCGGCGGAGGAGGCGGAGTCCGCTGACGCGCCGGAGACGACTGAGGCAACGGAGACGGCTGACGCCCCGGAGATGGCGGAGACGGCAGACGCGCCGGAGACGGCTGAGTCTATGAAACATATATAGTTCTCATAGAACAACATATAGCTCTCTAGAGCATCTAATTAAAACATACATTGAAACTATGAAAAACATTTAAATGCAACAACAAATGCGATCATAATCGCAACTAAGGTAATAATTGATCCAACGGCATAATGATACCAAGACTCATTATGAATGGCATATTTTATAATCTTTCTATTCTTCAAGCGCATTGCATCCATCTTGATCTTGTGATCATCGACGACATCGGCAACATGCAACTCCAATTCCATCTTCTCCTCCTCAATTCTTTTCAATTTTTTCTTTAAGTAATTGTTTTCTTTTTCAACTAAATTTAACCTCTCGACAAGAGGGTCGGTTGGAATTTCCGGTTCACATACCTCCTAGATAAAAACATCTATGTCACGTTGGTCGGCATAATTGTCATAAACACTAAATTAAACAAATCATAATAAAAGATAATATACCACATCCGAATCATAGACAGGACGAGGGCCGACGGGGGCGGATACCAAAGTCATGGCACTATATAATAACAAACAATAATAAAAGTAAGAAAATTATACAAGTATCTATCTAAATCATACAAGTAAGAATTTTTTTTCTTTTAAAAAGAAGATAAGAACAAGAGGCTCACCACGGTGGTGCCGGCGACGAGATCGGCGCGGGCGATCGATGGTGGTGAGGACAGGGACGGGGACGGCACCCTACACATGTGCAGACTCTAAGAAGTTAATTCCAGCTCAAATTGTGCATCTAAATCAAAAGAACTCCCACATACACTCCTCCACTAAAACCCACAAACCACACTCTACTTCTACATCATTTGAAATGAGCTAAACTAGCAGTGAGAGATGAAACGATGAAGTTGCTAACCTTTTAGAACACTTGTGTAGTTGGTGCACCGCAAAACCTAGACAAATCTTGGGGAAAATGTAGCTTCGAGGTCGAGCTTGGAGAGGACAAATCTTAAGTGTGGCTTGGGCATTTCATCAAACACCTCGTGTGCATAGGAGGTGAGAACAGAGCAGTACAAGCCTCCCACCCTTCGACGGCCAAAAAACAGAGGAGATGGGGGGTGGGTATATATAGGCAAAACTTTAGTCCCGGTTAGTGGCTAGAACCGGGACTAAAAGCAAACCTTTAGTCCCGGTTCCAGCCACCAACCGGGACTAAAGGGTCTGCGCCAGGAGTGAGGCCCTTTAGTCCCGGTTCGTGTCTAGAACCGGGACTAAAGGTCACTTTTGAACCGGGACTGATGCCTGCCGAGCCCCGACCGGCGCCCTGGCCTCACAAACCGGGACTAATGCTCACGTTAGTCCCGGTTCGTAATGCAACCGGGACTATTGTGTAAATCGGGCTGGGATCAAAGCCCTGTTTTCTACTAGTGCATGACTGCAGTCTAGAGATCAAGCATTGCAAGAACGGGACCATCTTCACCAAGCGCTACGAAAGAGGAACAAAATTGACTCTTGGCGTGCACCGCCCGCTGTGCCCTGAGAGAGGCATGCCCATCGTCCCGCCATTCCCGTGCGTCCAGGACGACAATCACCAATTGTTCAACGCAATGCTGTCCAAAGAAGGCGGCGATGGTGGCTTGTCCTACTTGTATGTGTTGGGCACCAAGGAGTCGGGGACGTTCATGGTGTGTGTATATGTGTTGCAAGATGGTGTCTGGCGCACGCATCTTACCTTGGCCATAGACCAGCCCCATCGTATGCATTTGGAGACAAAAGTTGTGCTCGTCGACAACAAAATCTATATGTCGGCTGCCTACAGTGGCTACATTATTGTCTTGGATTTGACGGCCTCAAGTTTGACGACAATTCAGCTTCCACAAGGTGTGACATATAAATATTTTAAGACCATGTTGTCATCGGCCAATGATTCTTCCGGTGTATATCTCATCCATGTCAATAAGTTTCAACTTCGCATTTGGCTCCACAAGGGGGATAACTGGTCACCGGTCGATTCCATTTGTTTGAAGATGTTGGATCACACGCTTGAGGACAATCATAGTGTCGCTGTGCTGATAGACCAGGTGGGAGACAATGCTGAATTTGTGTTCTTGAGAATGGGTGGATGCACACTCTATCTGGACGTCAGGAGCAAGACACTGCGTAAAGTGCATGAGACGGCAGGAAAGGATCAAGGTTTCAGTGTTGTCAGCCCTTTTATGATGATTTGGCCGCCCATATTCCCAGTGCTCAAGGATGATCCTGCAAGGTTTGCTTTTTGAACATTCAATCATCTGTATATTGCTCTTGTTGAGGTTACATAGTTTTACAATATGCAGCATTCATTGCTGTTTTGGTAGCTGTACAATGGTTTTAGGTAATTGATTGATTCCTTAGGCCATGTTAACAGTACTCAAGCGACATTGCATAATGCTTGCCTTAAGATTTATTTGATATCGCTTGTATGCTGGGGTAGTACATGTATAAAACAGGTATAGGTGCTAAAAGTTCCTAGCTACTTTCATGTTGACCACTGTACTATCTTGTCCTGAAAAATCATCGTAATCTGATCATGCTTGGAATTTCGGGTCACCATTTTTTAATTCATGGTGTAATTTTCTACTGCATACATTTGAACTGTGAGACTCAATCTATGTATGAGCTTGTTTTTCTCAACTTACGTATTAGGTTGTTTTTTTGGAAACTTATGCATGAGATCTTTTTCTCTCTGAACTTACCCATGAGATTGTTAACACTCGGTTTTTCCCAAATGATGCTTAGTGGTACTACATTGTTCTATTTTTACACCAGCGGGTTGTGCATTTTACACGGCCATGCATGCTTGATATTATGCAAGATTTGTGATTCAGACATACCAACCGTGAACATTTTCCTTTTAAACAACAACTGGCTAGTTCAAGCTATCAGTGGGTAGTCAACTTGTTTATGAGGAACTTCTCCTTGTATGATCAGTTTTTTTTACTGAAATACAAACTATGAAATGGAAACATGTCGGTCTGCAATATGAGGGCATTTAAGCTGTACTGGCGGCAGCTTTCGATAAGAAGAACATATGTTGCTGGACCAAGTTGATTCTTTTTAGAGTGTTTATAGCTTGGACCTCTTGTTCTGTGTATCGCTGTTTTCTGAACTGTCAATGCGAACTGCAAATTGGGTCTAGAAATATACTCCTAGTCTTGTTATCATGTTGCCCATTGTATTAGAGTTGGAAGATGCTTAGTCTTGTTAACGTATTGCTGACTATTTTCTTGTCTTGAAATATTATCACAAACCCAACAAAAAAATTTGACTTACTATTTTTCGATGTAATCATGGGGTCATTTTCTGCTGCCTGCCTTTGAACTTTGTATTTACAGCTACGTATGATATCAATCATACTTGCTTTTTTCTTGAATGTTCCTTAGTGAATCGTATAGTTCTTTCTGTGACACAAGTTGAACATAGTTATATGCGGGTATGTTTGAGCTGATGCACGATTTGTGATTGAGATGTATCATGGTCCCAAGTCCAAGCTAACAGTGGGTAATTTGAGTTTGTTTGGCATTTCTCCTTCTATGATCAGAGTTTCTTTTACATGAGTACAAACTATAAAATGGAACTACATCTGTCCGGGATACGAATGCAATCTGTACTGCTATAGCATTTTGGAAAGAAAAATGGAAACTATATTTCTGAACGAAACTCATTGTTTACTTTTCAGGGCTGAAAAGAAACTATATTAACTATTGTCCTCGCCACTTTTCTTATTAGTCAATTTGATTTTTTTTTATATATTTTAATTTAATGCTTAAAAGGGGCAAAACAAATATATTTAGATCCATGATGTACCTTCCTCTGTTTTCTCTGAAACAGGAATGCTATGTGAAGAACAAGGTTATGTGGGAGCTTTTGGATGGTTAGTGACAAAGCCCCAGCAAGGAAAGTCAGCTAGCTGCATTTCCTTAGCGGTTCTAACTGTTTTGAATTAATTAGGATGATATGTAACTGGAGTATTACCCCTATCCAATGCATCATGCATGTTTGCAGTTGAGATCTATGTTTCGTGAAGAAGACTCCCTGTTTGATCCACTTGCATCGCAGTGTTGTGTTTGCTCTACTTGTAAAGTATGGTATTTGTGGATTTGTTCTTTTTCATCATAGCTGAAATCGGTTTCAGTTAGCGATGCGTATGTAGCTCTAACACAGCAGTAAAGCTGAAATGTCTACATGTTTTATACAGCACACGGAGGGCCATACATGGTAGACAGTAGTACAAAGTGCACTACTTCTGCTGGTTCAGCACAGAGTTTTTTGGTACCAGGGTATGAGAATGAAGTGCTGATGACTGTTGAACTAGTTGTTGTTAGTTAGGCTGAATTGATGGGAACTACAAGTGTGATTAACAGTCCCAGTATCAATTGATGCCTGATGTTTCTGTTGTGAGAACGTAGTAAAAATATACCTGGTTTTCAAAGCTGATAGTGGTAAATAGAAGTGCATAACTTTGTTGTAAGATGCAATCCCAGCCTAGGCTTTGCTTGCGTAGAATGTAATAAGTAGGCAAGGCACGGATATTGCACTGGCACCAGCGCCGGCTCTGAAGCTGTGTTGTCGGCACTAGCACCAGTGTCGTTCCATGCTACACCAGGAATGCAGGTTTCAGACAATGATAAAAAATATATATGTACTACTCCCTCCATTCACAAATATAAGATGTTCCAACATTTTTGTGAATTGGATGTATAGACACGCTCTAGTGTATTGGTTCACTCATTTCAGTCACTAGGTAGTCCATTTAACTTGCTAGCTGCTGTAAAAGAAAATTGCTGCTAGTCTCGTTATCATCACCACAAGCAAAGAACACATCAGAAATTCCTGCTAGCAACAGAAGTTTTGTTATGGAAGCATTATTCTTTTCAAAGAAAATATTCCATGGTATCTATACTATGCCTCGCCAACCTAGCATTGAAAGCGGAAGCAAATTGGAGCATTAAACAATGTGATATATGTTGTACACCGGAAACTAGAACTATGATCCACCTCCACCGCCTCATAATTCCATTATATTGTCCTCGCCTCCCATCTTCCCCATCGAGTCGACATTTGGCACCTGCATTCCAAGGCAATATGTATCTTTCCTACTGCCGGAGCTAGATCGCCTTCTCACCACATCGCCAATGATGTTGACAGTGTCACGAAGAAAGTGCAAATGAACAAACCAACTAAAGCTCAAAAATTCATCAATTACTGACAATGCTCTCAAAAATTTTTTAATGGCATCGGGGCATGCAACAGGACGCACAAGTGGAATCATCGGCCCAGTGAGTATGAAAAAGGATGGTTGTACAAAGTCTACGATGTTAGCAAATGACTCCTAAGACATTAATAGCTCTTTTTGCAACTATTGTAGAAGTGGTAAGGATATGTGTAGAAGATCGTAGGATGAAGGTAACACTAACATTTTCCATGTCTCCCATGCCTAATGGCTCAGAATGGTTCTTCCTTGAACAAGAACAAGAATTCATTCGTAAGGCCCACGATCCATTTATTACTCGGACTCAAAGCTAGGAGGATTAGTTGGTGTCAAGAGGGTGCTTCAGTTAACATGATCTATCATGTGATACAAGAAAAGGGCAATGGAGATGAAGGCTGGGTAAATCCAGAGCTCAGAAATGTGGGAGGGAAATGTACTAGATGTGAGGTTGGGGTTATGAGGACTCAGTCGGTTCAAGTGCTCCAACATTGCATTTCCACACGGGTATGCATATATGGTCAGTTCGTCACATGCATGTGGTTATCATCAACCAACATTAATTGAACCTGCTGCATGCAGCAGCCTCTTTTGTATGACATGCACTCCATTACTTTTGTTCAAGGTTCATCAACCAACACACTTGGTATCGCTGTGGTGTGGTGAGTATATGATGGATTCTTTAGGCCATTATTTTTTTGAAACCTCAAAGGTGTAAGAGCATTCGATTCTATTCAAAAATAAAATGGCCTGCTTAATCAAATCCTTGGGGCATTTGGCAAATATTAGTTAAGCATAATTTGAGATTCCTTTTATTATATGATTCATTCCGTGACTTTGATCTTCCATGAAGAATGTTCATTTTACCATTTGGGTTGTAAAGGAAAAAAAAGTCAGTTTGGGATTTCAAACATTTGACCCATATCTCAAGAATGTACTATTTATGAATTTTTAGTGACGCGGTTACATTTGGCTGCTGTTGTAGAACTACGTGTCTTGTCAATTCTCTTTATCAGTTGGTGCCTACTTACCTCTATCTGATCCTTGTTCTGTTTTTCGTTTTTACATGGAATACAAATGCCAAATATTTCAAGGAGTTGTTGGATGTTTTTCATGTCCATGATAAGCAAGGATGCTATCAAAGATGAGCTGAGCCGTAGTGAGCTGCACTTCCTTGGCAGCTGCTAGAGTATACCGTCTTAGATGGGAGCCCATAAAGGAGCCTTTTTCTTGTGTCCTATGAGTTTTGAGTGGCAGCAACTGAACCATGATATATAATGATTCATACTGGATTTGTTTAAGTTATGAAACCGGAGGTGCTGCTGAAGCTGAAAACAAGGGATACCGAGTCCTAGATGCCCGTTCCCGCAAGAACGTACACAAGATAAGTTGTGACTCAGATTCCGGACATGCATGAAAATGCGTTAGACAAATGACCAAGAAAAGGTGTACTACGTTTGAACAGTGCTTAAAAGTTGTCTGTCGCCTGGCGCCTTGCTCCACCAATCCCACCTGACCCAGATTAGTTTGCTAGTGTTTTATTTTGTAGGGTTTGTTGTGCTGTGCCCCCAGCTTGACTTTATTTCCTAGCTCTGGGCCTCCTGTATCCGTACTTACTTTCTGTTGTTTCGAACCTGAACCTGTTGTTGTGCTCGGTGGTTGCTTTATAATATAAAGCGGGGGAAACCCTTTTTCATCAAAAGTTGAAACAAATGCAAAAAAAGAAACTAGCAACAGCAGGGCATACGGTATTTCTTCTTCTTGTCATGTAACTTCTCTATTTTTCAATGCCTGGGAGACAAGCTAACAAGTGCCGGTCAGCATTTGGCAAGCAATAAGCTAGACTACGCACGTTTCTGTTGCTAAGCTGCAGACGTAACTAGTCTCATTATGTCTGTCCTGAAACCTCTCAGTTTTCCTTGAAACAACAACAGTGACCAGAGGGCATCAGTATGAGAAGGATATGAAGAGCAAGTATATGGGAAGGCCCTTGGATGATATAGACACCATCAGTTTCCAGAGGGCATCAAGAATAGTAGTGGCTACATTTCCTTAGTTGCTCATAGCAGTTCTAAGTTCTAATTGTTAGGTAATCTTGTCCTAGTCATAGCAAGAGTTAGAGTCTTGTGTAGCATAGTTAGTAAGTACGTAGTATTACTTGGTCTAGTTGTGTCCGATAGTAATACCTATAAGAAAGCTTGTGATCAACGTCGCCGCGTAATTAGATTATAGGAGAGTTCGGTTAGGACTTGAGTCATGTGCGTGTCCTAGTAGGATATCTAGGTCAAGTTGGCTAACTTGTTAGCCAGGATGATGCATATATACATGCACCGTTGCGTGAGTTTGTATGTGGAGAAAACAAGAGAAATGAAATAAAGAAGAAATTAAGGGTACGAGACGTACCCTTGGCTATCAGTTTTGTGTGCGCGTGTTTGTCGTTTTGATGTGATCGATCCTGTGGGCTGAATTCCAACACTAACTGCCTTCGTTATAACTTTCAGGGTGGGGGTTAGTTTATTAGGAATTAGGATGCTACGAGCTACGTGTGTGGAGCAGGTACTCACATGTATGATATTGTACCGTTACTGTCTATGATTCAGATGCCCGTTTCGTGTGGTTGAGAATAAAACTACATGTATATATGTTCAATAGTTTGATCAGATTTGGTGGTGTGCCAGTCTAGTGTGTTTCGGCTGTTTACCTGCCCTCTTTCAGCATTTGGAGAAGTATGTTCTTGGTAGTACTGTTGCAATCTTGTGTTCACAATTACAAACTATGATTAGTTAGTGATGTGTAAATCTAATTTAATACTAAAAAATATTTCTCTGAAAACATAGTGTGTCTACTGTCGAGTCTACATAGACGACTAGGGGTAGACTGTCTAAAATGCATTTGTCTTGGTTCAGACTTTAGAGTACTTCGGGCCCTGTACAAGTGATGCATGTGCTCTGTAGTATCACTGGTAGCAACAACATTTGTAGCAGGCTTCAGGCCTCTGATGTAGAAGAGTGTACCTGTACAAGTGATTCTCGCGTTCATCACCCAAGACAGATCATGTGTCTTCGGTGAGAATCACGCGTGAACGTTACACCCTAAGACATGGGTGGTTGGAGTAAATTGCAAGAAACCACCACTTTGAAGGCTAGGTTGGCAGAAAACGCTACGTTACATTATTTTGACAGAAAGCACCACGTCTTGTGTAATCTTGTTGCAAATAATACTGATTGGCGGATTAGAGCGCTTTAAGTATGTTTATGACAGGTGCGTCCAGATTTTGCCGACGTGGCGTAATGGCTCGGCCGAGACGGCGTTAGATGGTGAATTTGTCTAGATTTACAAACAAGTCCCTATAATTTTAAAGGAACACCCTTCGATGAAAATCAGAAAAGCAATCAGCTCCCTGGAGCATACCCAAGCACGCGAGCACAGAACACCGATGCGACGATGGGTCTGGTCGCTGGCGAGGGGGCGCGCCATTGGGGTCTAGGAGGCGGCGGCGGCGGTCGTCGGGGTCTAGGAGGCGGCGGCGGCGGTCGTCGGGATCTGGGAGGTGACGGCGAGCGAGGGACGCGATGCCAGGCCATAGGTGGCCGCGCTGGCGAGGCGGGGACGCGCCATCGGGAATTGGGAGGTGGCGGAGAGCGATTGGCGCGACGCTGTTCCATCGGTGGCCGCAAGGATGGTCGTTGTGGGTAGCGTGGCCGCGACAGCGAGGCGGCAGCGTCCTTGGCGCTCGTCCATGGTGGCGGCGTCCACGACGCTCATCCATGGCATGGCGTACACGGTCGATCCATGCGGCCGGGAGGAGTAGAGGGAGGGCTGGGCTCGTCGCCAGCGCCGGCGGTCACGGCGCAGTCCGGCCGTGTGGTGGCGGTTGGGATCGGGCGTGGGTGGCGGCACGCCTGCTTCCACATGAGAAAGGGGATCAGGGAGGAATTTCTTGTGAGAGAAAAAAGATGAATCAAAGAATCCGGCTGATAGGTGGGCCCCATGTCGACTCTGACGCCGTCTCGGTCGAGCCGTTACGCCACATCGGCAAAATCTGGACCCACCTGTTATAAACATACTTAAAGCCCTCTAATCCGCCAATCAGTGTTATTTGCAACAAGATTACACAAGACGTGGTGCTTTCTGTCAAAATAATGTAACGTAGTGTTTTCTGCAAACCTAGCCTTCAAAGTGGTGGTTTCTTGCAATTTACTCTGTGTGGGTGTGTATGCGAAATAGATTCTCCGACTGTTTTTTCCACATGCCTCCCATGCCCATCTACTTGCTTCGAACGGTTTCCCCTTGGAGAAAAACACGGAGAGAACACCTGCATCGAGTTTGTGATAAAGTTTTTGTGGTATATATTAGTTGGAAAATTCAGAATTTTTTGACACAAAAAGGAGATTGACTAGGCGAGGAGGTTTGATGTTTCAATGTTGAAAGAGTCCTAGATGTATGTTGCCCGGCCCTGGTGTATTCTTATACATGGTCTAAGGTGCAATACAACACTAGTGGTAGTAGTAGGGTAGTAAATAGGTTGGATGAATTACAAAGCTCAATTACTTCTAGCTGCTACCATTACAAATAGTATCTTTTATTATCTTGCTAGCACTGCCCTGAAAACGTGCTCAATTCAGTGGCATGTGGCAAAATAAGGATACACATGTATGACAAATGCACGCTTCATGTTAGCTGATGTTGTTGTAGTGTCAAATAATAAGGGCTCCAAAAACATCTTCTCGATTAAATCTGCATCGTTCACCGTCGGGGCGAGTTGCATATTAGTATCGTGATGTCTATCAATGCTACCAAAAATTCACTACAAGGCATTTTTATCTTCACCCACTCGAGATGTTGTTGTAGAAAATGCATGGAGGAGTAATTTCATCATCCAACACAACCAAGGAGGCAGCTGCATGCCGCAGGTTTGATTAATGTTGGTTGAGGATGACAGGTACTACTGAACTAGATGAGTGCATATGTGAGAACTAAGCACATATGCATGCTGGTGCGCGTTTGATTCCAACTCCACCTCCTTCCCAGTAGTTTTCCCTTGCAGCTTCATGACCTCTCCATTCTAGCTAACTTACTTATTTCCTTCTCCTTGCATCGCATGGTAGCTCTAGTAGGAGTAAAGCATGTGCTTAACTCCAAGTGATCCTCCTAGTTTTGCTACAATGCTCCTTTTCTTGTTAATCTAGGCACGGGAGACATGGGGAAAGGAAGCGTCAGCTACGTGGCAGAAGCTTGTACAAATGGCTTCAACATACTTACACATTTCCTTAGAAAGGTTTCTAGCTACGAGGATAGAGACACCTTGGGTTTGTCTGCTTGCCTCAATTAGATTTCTAGCTACGAGGATAGGTGTAGGCGACAAAAATGTGGCAGCTTGTTTGCTTCCCACCGCTATGCTGCTCACAGTTACTACACTCCGAGCGGTGAGCTTACCAGCTACTTCAGACTGCTGAAACATATTTAAGCAAAGAAGTTCCAAGTCTCCATATGAGAAGAAAAACCATATATTATATGTTAGAGTAACCAAAGACAGGTGTGTGATCTTTGCAGTTTCACTTCTTGTTGTCAGCCTCTTTGTCCAGTAATTTGGCTTTTGAGTGTCGCGTGATATATTTCACCATCATTGTACAACTAGTTCTCTTTTCGTCTGTTTTGATCTTTTGATGCTTAATTACGTCCATCCTGATTCTTGGTCTGCTCTTGTTGAAACAGAGCCGCCACTAGAAGAGGAAGGTCTTGGATCGAAGAAGAGTAAGTAGACCTGTATTTCTTTGCTAGCAGCTTGATGTGCGGTAGAAGAAAACCCGTCTTAGAGAAGCAAGTGGAAGTATCTGTTAGCTCTGTTTTGAGGCAGTGACAAGTTTGCTGGGCACTGGATTAGGATGTTAGATGGAGATGGATAAGGTGCTTGTATTACTGTTTGAAAAAAACTTATATGTTTGTGCAGCATCTGTCACAAAATTCCACTTCGTGCTAGTTATGTTATCTGCTTTCAAGGGTCTTGTCCATTTGCAAATCCTTTTATAGTTAGCAATGTGCATATGGGATTGGTGGTTGCCGGCCACTTCACTTTGGGAGGCATGAAGTCTGCACCGATGCTATTTATTCAGAGTGGGGATGGTGATCAGGGAGGGAGTTATTCCAGCAACCAGCCAGGAGGGCTGGGTCATTTATGCTTCTCAGCAGAAAAAAGAGATCGAGGCGTTGCAAAGCTGCATCTAGTTTCGGCAATGAAGAATGTATGGCCTACAGTTCAAAAATGGCTGAGTAAGTGTCAACACTCATTAGAAGCAAGGACGTTTAATTTTCTGGGTTTTGCATTGCACGATCGACTGGTTGGACACTAGAGATATTAGAGTTGTCCTTCTCAGTTAATGGTTTTTTAGTGGATTCTCAGTTACTGCTGTTGGGGCTTAGCACAGCAGGGTGATTTAGTCATCGAGCTACAGGAAGAATACCCTTCTCAGTTTAGCGATTGGCTCTGCTAAGAGCATGAAGTGCTGGTGAATTCAGTAGTAAGAATACTAGGAAATATATGCGCATCTAATAGTTTGTAGACTGAATTATGGGAACTTGATTCATGTACAGTATCCCAGAGTTCCCAATATATATGCATAAATTTGCAATATGTCAAGCTAAAACTTAGATTCTGACATGGATGCTTCAGTGATATTGGAAGAAATGCACAAGAAGCAGGGCGTCGGTAACAAAGGCGACCTCCAGCTCCGAGAATCACAAAGATCACTTGCCAGCAACATAAATACTGTAATTCCTCTACTAGCAACTGTAACCAGTCTGAAACAACAGACCAGATACTCCATCTGCAACCAAAGCTTTCCTGTCTACAAAGACTGCACCGATGGATATATGTTGAGAAGTGGAATATAAGTGGAGAAGTGGAATAAATTGCCCTGGTACAGAAGGTAAGTCCATGGTTTGATTCTGACATGAATGCTTCAAGAGTTAACCTGAAAAAAGATACGGGTTTGGAGAATATAGATTGAATTATTGTTGAATGAAATTGTTCAAGAATGAATTACATGTTCAGTTAGTGTAACCGATTTAACCTTCGACATTAACAGCTGCAGTATATGTGAGCGATAATTAATGAAGAACCAATCCAATTAAATAACTGAGTTCGTGAATGTACCCACTTCATTTGTAGCACCTCAGTGAAATTCCTCTTTGCGCATGTGTGAAACGGTGCAATGAGTCCATCAGTCAGTTGATTCTAATGCTGACTGTGATGTTTGCCCAGCACTTGAGTCCATCAGTCATTTGGTTCTGCAATGCATCCATGCCCCTGCACTATGGGACATGCTGAATATGACTAATACTACAATGTGTTCCACGGACCTTATGGATTTTATGCAACGAGCTCATCTAAGATGGCCTTCTTCAAGTAAATGGCACATTCTTTTTGCTGCATGTGCTGTCTCACTTTGGCATGCCAGGAATGACAGAGTGTTTAATCACAAGCGCTGGACACCATCTTATACTAGGCTATACGCAGTGGAGTTACTGTCGCTTTGGAGCCACAGAGCGAGGCGCCCAGAAGATAAAACGGCATTGTTACTTTGGATGCATAAATTGACTGGCTAGCCAGACCTTTTCTTCTCCTTCTTTTTCTATTTCTTTCTCTGGCTCTAGGCAGCTTATGGCCTATGCACCACGGTGCGCAATATAAGCTTCATGTAATGGACCCCTGGTCTTCAGGCTGCGGCCTGTTTTGAAATATATAAGGTAGAACATGATCTACCTTTCATTTCAAAAAAAAAGAAAAGAAACAGTGCAATGAGCTGGTACCATCATCGAGGAACATGTTTTTGTCGTCGCCGAATCATGCCGAGTCGAGTCAATTTGCTGTAATGTCCAAAGAATATGAACCATTGGTGAAACCGAGGAACAAATGCATTACTTTGAGTTTTGAGCGCACATAATGTTGTAACTACTGTTGCATTATTCTGATCCCTTGCCCTGTACTTCTGGAACAGAATTTTCATGCACAAGAAGGATATCATGAAGCTTTTTGATGGATGGTCTATGACGCCCCGGCCCGACCATGCACTAATCATACACACAAATGCACACGATCAAGCCTAGGGACTCACTTGAAGATATCACAACACAACTCTACACACAAAATAAAATAATACAAACTTTATATTACAAGCCACGGGCCTCGAGGGCTCGAATACATAAGTTCGCGATCAAGCGTCAGCGGAAACAACAAATATCTGAGTACATACATAAAAGGGAAACAAGGTGCCTTAAGAAGGCGAAAACAAACAACGACTCTGATCGAAAGAGGCAAGGCCTCCTTCCTGGGAGCCTCCTAACTACTCCTGGTCGTCGGCGGTCTCCACATAGTAGTAGGCTCCACCGGAAGTGTAGTAGCGGTCGTCGGCGGTAGCAGCTGGCTCCTGGGATCCGCCATCTGGTCGCAACAATCGGGTATGGGGGAAAAAGAGTAGCAAAGCAACCGTGAGTACTCATCCAAAGTACTCGCAAGACTGACATCAGAACTATGCTAATTATGCATCGGTATCAAAGGAATGGGGCTATATCTTTGGACTAAACTGCAGAAATGCCGGAACAGAGGGGGAAAAGCCTAGCCTATCGAAGACTAGCATCTTCAGCGTGTTGCAGCATTAGAATAGAGCAGATTAGCATAATATATAATGTAACAAGCATGTAGTAACAAAGCCTAGAGATCCTTCCTCGACTCCCTGCGAGAAAGCGATCCCGGAGCTTACAGTTAATTAACATGTATCCAGTTCAAGTTGTAATAGATCGGGATACAACACTGAGCGTCCTGTTACCGTGGACACGGCTATTCGAATAGATAACTTCCCTGCAGGGGTGCACTACTGTTACCCAACACGCTTGATTAACTCTGGCCGGACACACTTTTATCGGGTCATGCCCAGCCTCGGCTGATCGACACACCGCAGCCCTACCTAGAGCTCAGCAGAGAGGTCCACGCCGGTCTACATCCTATGTGCTCGGGGGTCTTGGGCCCATCGCCCTTTGCACTCCGGGTCGTTGTGTGCAAGGTAGACCAGGCACCACCTCTGTCCTGGATGGCGCCGGCCCGACCCGGCCACAATGCTGAACTGAACGTCTGACAGAGGTTTCGGCTCATACATACGGCGTAGAGGGCCCCATTAAACCATTATCCCACGTGATGGTAGTGCGTATAGGCCAGTGGCCAACTCAGATCAATACCCAAATCCGTTAGTGCATTGGGAGCTCGCGGTGACGATCAGTACTCCTGTCGCCCCATCTCGAGGAAGTGCAACAAGGGCCAGGCCCATCCCTCTCTAGGGCGATCTCTGCCTGCCCGGCCGCGCCTCGTAATTATCTCGTGGGTACCCTCACGGTCAACCCGACTTCACATCTCTCGCGGGTACCCCTCGGGGTCGACCCGACTTTACCCGGGGACTGAAGTAAAAGTAGGGTATCCGTGTGTTCATCACATCAAGGGGGAATCCGAGGAATCACCCGCGATGGATTCCTACTCGATGTAATCCGTCAAGGAGAACCAGGAGAATCACCCTCGATGGTTCCCACTTGAGGGGTTGCATGACAGAGTCATCATCGGGAAGGGGAGAGCGAGGAATCACCCTCTGCGATCACCACCGATGTGTTATACTACAGGGATATCATCAGGAGTGCAGTACGAGGTATCACCCTCGGCACTCGATAGTAGCCCTGCAGAGTCGTACAACTAAGGGGATTGTGTGTGTAGTGATGTGACGGTATCTGCACATCGATCACAATGATCGAGGCACTGGTACTAAAGCGGGGCAACAGGGACAAGGGTGACGGGTCACTGATGGATCACTAACCAACCTATTCTAAGCAGTTTAGGATGACAGGTAAAATAGCAACAACAGGTTACAAAAGCTGGCAATGCATCAGAATAGGAGCAAGCAATTATAGTAGCAAAATCTAATGCAACCGTGAGGGAGAAGGAATATGCGATATAAGAATGATCAAGGAGGGTTTTGCTTGCCTGGAAGCTCTGCTGAAAAGGAGGAAGGGTCGTCAGGGGCGTAGTCATACTCGGCAGCAGTGTCGGTCTCGGGGTCTATCGGGAGAGAAGGAGGGGGAAGAAACAATAAATACAAGCAACAAAAGCAATCACAGATGCATGGCATGGCAGCACGCTATTCGAGGAGTGCCCTGACGCAGTACTACGCAAGTTAGTCGGAGCGGGAAACATCTGGAGGCGTTTTACCAGCTCCGGGCAATTCGGACAGATGAATCGGAGGGGAAAGTTCCATGTTCATCATGTTAGAGAGGGCTGACAGGTATGTGGGTGGCATATTCGGATTCTTTATATTTTTCTGATCGTTTTTCATATATAAATTATTTTCATCTGAGCTACGGTTTATTTTATATGATTTTTTAAAGTTTTACTGAATTTCTGGAATTAATTTAATTATTAAATTCGAATTATCCGAAACAGTGCTAGGTGACGTCAGCTTGACGTAATGATGACGTCAGCAGTCAACCCAGCCGGTTGACTGGTCAATCGGACCAGTGGGTCCCACTGGTCAGTGACATAGTAGATAGTTAGGGATTATTTAAACTAACTAAATATTAATTAGGCGGTGAGCCCCATTAGTCAGTGACAGTTTAGTTAATTAATTAATTTAATTAAGATTAACAGATTAATTAGCATTTTATTTTATTTTTAAAAATGTTTAAATTAGCGGGGCCCGCATGTCATACAAAGTGGCTGCCCAGTCAGCGTGTGGACCGGGTCAACGGGGTCAACGGACCCACTGGGCCCATAGGTCAGTGACCCAGTGGGTGCCACGTGGGCGCCACGCCAGCGCGCGGCCGGCGTTTAGCCACTGGCGCCACAATACGCGGCGGCGCGCGTCGGGCAACGGCGGAATTCGGCCACAGTGGGCCGTTCGACGCGTGGGTGGTCGCGTTTGAACGAGGGGAGTGTGCCGTGTCGGCTGGTGGCCGCGGCGGTGGCTGCGGTGGCCTGGTTCATCGGCGGCGAGGGCAACAACGGCGGCCGGAGCTCGGGCGTGCGCGGGTTAGCTGCCGCGGCGTGTAAACGGGCGAGGCGAGACACCGGGGATGCCCTACGCGGTGCGGCGAGCTCGGTGGACACACTGGTGCGACCAAAAGGTCGCCGGAACTACGCCGGCGACAAGCTAATGCGGCGGTGGGTACGGCCATGGTTGGAGCGGCGGCTACGGCGCGGAGAAGAGCATGGGGAGAGAGGGAGAGGGAGGCGGAGCTCACGGGGAGCCAGTAGCGGTGCAAAACGTGCTCGGGGAGGGCTCGGTGGTGCGGATCGACGTCGGCGATCACCGGCGCCCGTAGGACAAAGACGAGGCCGTGCAGCTCGAGGAGGGGGCTCCCAGCTTCGGTTGAGTGGTGCAGACGACGTAGCCGAGGCCGGCGAGGCGATCTGACACGGCGACGGAGCGAGTGGGGCTCGGTGGCCGCGAGCTCTAGGGAGGCGCCGCCATGGCTGCGCTCGGTGAGGTGAGGGGAGCGCGGGAGAGAGAGGGGGAGAGGGTTAGGGTTTGTCCTAGGGGTCGCGCAGGTGTCCTTATCCACGCGGGGCACCGCTGGATGGTCGACAGCGGCCGCATCCGAGAGTGGACGGCTGCGCGCGCGCGCGCCAGCGCCATGGCTTTCGGCCAGCAGGAGGAAGGAGAAGGCCCTACCGGGCTAGGCCGAATTGCACTGTGCACTGGAAGCCCAAGTGCACAGTGGCCCGTTGCTCTTTTCCTTTTTCTTTTCTAATTTGTTTATTGCTTTTCTGTTTTGTAAAATATTTGGCCACTATTACACTTTTGTAAAACATGTGATTTAGCCACAAAAATACAGTGCACTTTCCAGCTCTGCCATAAAATGGTTTGGTGGTAATATGATTTCATTTGAATTTTAATTTGATAAAATGGATTAAAGGGTGCTGTTTTGGTACTGTTTTTGGATGATAGAGTCATCTAGTGATTTTTAGTGATGTTGTTTTTCTTAACACAATTAGTTATGGATTATTTCCTATTTAATGAACATTTTCGTTTTCAAATTTGAACAACTTTTATTTTCACTTTAAAT
Organism: Elymus sibiricus; assembly: GCA_039707655.1. NCBI lineage: Eukaryota > Viridiplantae > Streptophyta > Magnoliopsida > Poales > Poaceae > Elymus > Elymus sibiricus. Next base: position 31,014,295 of record CM077674.1, read on the forward strand.
TTGAATTTCAATTTGAATTGGAATTTAAAATGAGATATGATCCAAATGATGATTAAGCACTGTTAAGCATGATGACTTGACATGATTAAGAGGTGATCACTGTGCTTAATACATGGGGATGTCACATGGTCACTCCCTGATGAAATGCATTACTTTGCCACTGCCTGAGACAAATAGCGTGACTATTGTTTTCTGCCTGCGACAGGAGATTATTTTCCAGATGGGCTCATATCGTGGGCTGCTCTCCAATGTAAATGGGGCAGAATGGGCCAAAGAGGCTGGGCCTTACTGATACTAGCAGAACGCCCGTGCGTTGCCACGGGCCTTTTAATTTTTTTTCTGGTTACATATATATACTTGTATTGTTGTATAAAACTCGGTGAATTTTTGGCCCCTTCCAACGACATCGCCTTGGGACCCTTGTCGATGGATTCTTTTTGAACATCGACGTAATCCATCTCCATCTCTCTCATAATATGCAAAAATAAACAGCCAGTTATCGAAAAAATTATAGAGCACTTGCCTTTCCAATAGGACAGTTATCGAGCATCCAGTAGTGTCAAACTCCTGGTGCTGCCTCATCAACCTCACATGAAGTATCGCCAACCAGCCAGTGATGTCAATGCGTACTGTACCAAAAGTGGAACATTGATATTATATAGTTACTTGCAACAAAAACCTAAGAAATATTAAATCAAGATCTGAATTACAACACAACATTTGGAATAAAGCATTGGTAAGATAATCACCATAAGAGCATGTCGATCAATACTATCTGAAGACTAAGAGGCACGATATATTTCTACTAATGTAAAGTGAAAATAGATATATTGAAATGGCATTGGAAGAGAAGTCAAGAGAAGAAATTGTGAAAATAAGTAAACTCGATGTGTGTAGATGTACAACGTGTAATAGAGGTATTATAAAGCACACAATATCTGAATCTCAATACATTTTCTTACTACCTATGGCCAACAACAACAACCCAGCCCTTGCTACTACATCGAGGCCATATGGCTCCAAAAGAAATGGCGACTACGGTCATTCAAAATGCTCAGTAAGCGATGAAATTATTGCAATCACACCTGCAAAAGAAAGTTTGGCAGTTAGCATTTTGATTATGGCCATACTGAACATACAGAAAATAAGAAGCATGATGGTCACAAAAATGTATTCACCGCAGACTTAAGGTGAAACCTAGGATATCATCCTTAATCAAAGTCTCCTAGATGAATTAGCTTATGTTTCATTGGCTATTTTAATATTTTCAGTATGAAGTACAACTGCTATAATTCTAAGTATAGCTTCCTGTACAATAAATAAATAAATGTGTAAGTTGTTATTTCTGAAAATTGATATTTTTCAGAGATTCCAGTATAATACGACCCTGACCTGAATATGTGGACACACACCTGTCATGCCAAGCTCCAATGAAAAAAAATAAAAAATCTAAAAGGATCAGGTAACCATATGAACATCAAAGGACTCATCAAACCATATCAATTAATGATTTAGCATATATCAAAATAAAAATAATAATGAACTACTTGATGCGCAGCATCAGATTAGAGCTGATATTTGGTATATCCCCATCTTTCTCTTCCAGTAATGTCGCCTCATTGCTTGTCTAGCCCAAAGTGAAAAAGAGAGTACCCCTGCAAATTTTTAGTTCAAACTCATGCTAGCAAAGGAAACACCGTGAAAGATAAAACAGGTTTATTTATTTACCGGTTCAGCGCATGGCCATTTGTTAGTGAACAGAAATAAAATTTGGTTTCCGGCCGTTGACGACCGAGGTCGTGTGAATGCTCCAAATCCCTGACATCACCAAAACGGAAACGTAAGCACCATCCTCGACGTGTCGATGACTCTGAAAATTTCCGCGGCATCACATACTACGAAAAAAGCGAAGACGATGCGTTTCGTCCCCCCTCCCTTTTGTTCCGCTTTCCCTTCGATCTGTACAACTTCTTCCTCCCAACCTAAACCCCTCTTTCCATCTACTGAGCAGGAAGCCGTTTGCAGTGCGAGGAGAGAGAGAGAGAGAGAGAGAGAGAGAGAGAGAGAGAGAGAGAGAGAGAGAGAGAGAGAGAGAGGGATCCAGGATCATACCGCATTGCACTTCCCACCCGAGCAGCTTAGTAGATGGCACAGATATTCTAGTGATTCCACACAAATCATGACCCATATGTACTTGAGTGGATACTAACTTGTAATGATTCCACACATATTCTACGGGACAAAATTGATCAAGTAAAGCAAATAATTTAGTGGATATGTCTACTAAACTACTCATTACCTGTAACCCACTAACACATCTGAGCATTATTGCTTGGAGACATTTGTGACTTATTACAAGAGATGTTAAGAGTAAATATGTCGCTAACCCCTAGTATTTGCCAGTGCATAAAATATTTCAATAAGAAGGCTTTCAATTTCACGAGTTTCTTAGCAGCGTTAGAAAATTCCTAGCCTGCTTGTATGAGTTTGGTCTGCTCAAAACCTCCTTCACTGGGAAAAGACTACAGAAAAAAAAAACACAATATGTCCTGCGCAAAAACCTAAAAAATGCATCATCGCTATCAACGATGGACCTCAAGTTTCATACTCCTTAGTTGATTTGCTCATCCAATGAATAATAAGATCTAATTATCCAGAAGATCATGATGATCATCCATATATGATGGGCTACATCACTCAAAACATCATCTAAGATCATGACGGCTTATGATTTGTTGAATCAGTGGAGGAGGTTACCTTGGTGAGGTATGGCTGGGAACCGCACTAATAGATCACAAGGGAATCAGAGCATGTAGAGGTGGTGGACGTCGTCCCCGCCGCCAACTCCGCATATAATCCACACAATAATTCACCCAGCTAGCCCAATTTGGACCACGGATGTGCCACTGCCGCCTCCTTGAGTGCATTGACCTGGCAGCAATGAAGCAAGCGTGCGTCGAGGAGAAACAGTCATCAATTCATGTCATGGAGTACAGTGCACAGTGCAAAAAAAAATATAGAGCAGGAGGTGGCTAGCTTGTAGAGCAGCACGACCATGTCCAGCCGTTCAGTTATTATGTGGTCTTGTGGGAATAGCCTAGCATCAAATTCACGTTTTCTTTAGAAAAACATAATCATTACATAGTCCAGATGGATAACCTCAATATGGTGGATGATAATGTTCTGTTCAGTACCAAGCATTAGCTAGATTACCCCTGGTTATTTTGTTCCAACAACAGAAACTACCAGACAACACGGCAGGACAAAACACGTTTGTTAATCCATGTGTTAAACAATCTGACAACAGACACAATTGCTCAGATATTACCTGTAGAAGTGGTAAGGACACGTTGTGTGAACAATCTGACACCAGATCACCTGTACTGCAATGAACTAATATTGTAGTTATTCCCTTGTTTGATTAACTGACCAGCAATACAACAATCTGCTCCCAGACCATACGAGAATCAAGGCTCTCTTCATGCCCTGTACCAATTTCAGAAAGAAAAAACATTAGTGCCCACGTTTAGACAAAGAAATCGAGAACCTTTTCGAAACATAATCACATAATTGCAGTGTAGGGTCGAGTTGTGGGAGTTGCATTGGTGGCTTTGGGCTCGAGCAACACCTGCGACCCCCTTTCAGCTTCGGCCCTGTCGGCAAGGAGGTGGCTCGAATCAGCCTAGAGCTTAGTTGTTGCCACCGAATCCGTGCTTCCCTGCCTGTAGACAACAATGCTAGGAGAAGGATGTGCGGACGACCAAGAATCAGCTAAACCTACGCACAGAAACATCACTAAGATAGACAAGTTGCATCTCGTGCTTGATTGAGTTGCAGGTCAGATGCGAAGGGAACTGACCATGGGGTCGCCTTCCGCCATGTTGCCCTGTTTGTGCAGTCCCTCGGGTGGCCCGAATCAAATGGAGATGAGGGACGGAAGGGGAGCGCAGGGCCGCAAGCACATGAACAGCACCTGCAGCATCCGCATCAAGACGACCTCCTCGGTAGCAGCCTCAAAGCAGCAGCTGGCAATGGCGTTGACGACGTCCCGCAACGCAGAGCCTAGGAGGGTTGAGCGCCATGACCTCATGGATCGCGGCGATGGAGTACAACGTGACGGCGGCGCCTCCCTCATGGATCGCGGGGGGGGGGGGGGGGGGGGGGGGGACACGAACGGGCGCTCGACGGCAACGACCGCGCGTCGGCACATGGAGGGTGCGGCTAGGGAAGGAAGATGCGGGGGGCAGGGAGCGGCGGCGGGATTCGATCTAGGTTTCCACGATCCTCGTGGGTGGACGAGCGAAGGAGGGAGAGCGAGGGGTCTGGAGCGAGCGAGGCAAGAGCCTGGTTTTCTCCCTACGGTTTTTTAGTTCTTCTCCTTTAGAAAACCAGACGGGGAGGTGGGCTGTCGTTGAAAAAAATCGGTGGGAGGTGGGATCATGGGATCGGGGCGTACCAACGAACAACGTACGGACTGCCCCTTTAGGAGTAGAGAGATGTGTGCTGGATCACGTATATGTATGTTGCACACATGTACGTGATCCGGCACACATGGGTGGTCTCTCCTCCTTTTTCCGGGCTTGAGACCGGCTGCGCCATTATAAGTCTTACCTTAAAATAGCATAGGCGGAGTTCCCCACCCACCCTCCCAAAAAAGAGAAAAGAAGAAATGAAAAAAAGAAAAACTCTTAAAAAGACAAAAGACATTTTTTTCGTTTTCTGTATTTATCAAATATAAGAAACACAAACTTTTTTTTTTCGAAAAGGAGGAAGACCCCCGGCCTCTGCATCTAAACGATGCATGCAGCCACTTTATAAATTATTCACACAAGACCTTACAAAGTAATACAACTGTAAGTCTAAAGCCACCGTCTAGACAACATCTGTCGCTACCCCTATCCAGTTGATGAAGGGATGCCGATAGTCTGGGCCTAATACCAAACAGACCTCACAGCGAAACCTAACATCTAAGACCTGAGGCCCCAACCAGGACGCCTGCCGGGTATGGGGCACCCACCGGTCCGGCGCACACTCAGAGGCCGCCGCCGCCACCTGCCACCAATCCATCTTCAGAGCTGTACTGCTGCATCAACCTTGCCTGGTCTAGCTGCCGTCGACGCCACCACGACGCCAGACAGCGTCACCCTCCTGCGCGAGTCCATCATCGCACATCAGACGCCTAATCTCCAGGGCGCCATGCCATCGAGATCTGTCACCATCAATGTGTATGATGAAGCACCGCTCCACCAAAGACGTCGTCCACTTGTCCCTCGAGCCCGCGTACACCTCCAAGAAAGACGCCCCCAAGGGAGAAACGACGCAATTGCGCCGTCGTCTTCTGATCTATCGATCTAGGGTTTCCCCCGGAGGTAGTAGATAAAAGTCTAGAACTTCTCCACGGCGATGCCTTCAAGAAGGGAACGACACCGTAGAGCGCTGCCACCGCCGGCATTGGCCTCTAGCCAAGAGCAGGTTTTCACCCAGATCTGTTCGAAGAACTCCATCCGCTTCTTGTGCACGGACCGCCGCCTTCTCTGTCAAAGACTAGACCAAAAGGATCTAGCCGTCGCCGCCAGATCCATGCAGCCAGCACCGGGAGATAACGACAGTCTCCTGTACCGGAGTTAGCACGAACCGGAGCAGATCGAGTCGGAGACGATGATGCCCCTGGAGCTCCGGCAAACCAGCGAGCCGCCGGCACCACCGCGTCCAGATCGCCGGCCACGCCGGGCCGCCGCCACCCCCCGCGCCATCCGGGTCAGAGAGGGAGCCGCCGACCGCACACAGGGGCCACCGCCGCCTGCACACGCCGGAGCGCCGCCGCGAGCGCAGCGCCCGCCACCGCCTGCCGAGGGCCGCCGCCGCGCTCCCCGCTCCCCGCCACCGCTCGCCGAGGCCTGCCGCCTCGCGCCCGACCGCGAGCGCCGCAGGACACCGCCGCCAACCGCCTAGATCCGCCGCCCGCGGAGGAAGGGGAGCCCATAACAAAACATTTTTTTCATTTTAGTTTTTCTTGGTGCAAACATCAATTTGTTTTTTCAGCCCCCCCCCCCCCCCCCCCCCCCCCCCCCCCCCAACACCAAAAAAAGCACTCTACCGCTAAAGAAAGTAAACATTTTTTTTGTTTTTACGAGTTTCTACATTTTTTCTTTTTTCCTTTTTGCCACCCAGTGTAATGCTACAGGAGACACCATTTCTCCTTTTTTGTTTTTCTTGGCACTGATGGCCGAATTAACTCAACAACTGAAGAGTTACTTTGCCTTCCTAGTGATGATAACAAGACTGTAGAAGGCTTCAAGATCCCACCATCCTGTAACCAGAAAAATAATGAGTGGTTTTGTAATTAAATAGGCAGACCGTACATATGCATTGACATGCATGTACTGATGGAACATACGAAGATCAATGTTGGTGGGTAGGTTACAACCGCAAAGCAGGGGTACTGTAAATTGATAAAAAAAAAAGTGGAAATTTGAAATCACCAAAAGAAATTGAGTTGGCTACAAACATGAATAACAAATCTGAGAGTTGCTTACCAAAAATTGTAAAGGTTAATTGGTTACAAGTACAACTCAAAAGAAAAATAGTATTTTTTTTTGCGAAGATACCCTCAGATCTATTAACCAGCAAACAACAATACAAGGGAACCCTGAAAAATAAAGAAATTGCAAATCAGTCGCTGGGAAGCCAGCCGCCCCCCATGCTTTCGAGCGGGCTGATGGCGCGCCATCGCTGCCGCTCCCGATCCACAGCTAGAGCCGTAATTAATTAAAGTGGCATTCCGCTGATGCCCCTTCCTGATCCTGATCCGCACTGCTTGTGGCATCACCATTATCCGGCTGCAGATTGAACGTAGGCGGACCGGCCGGCCATCAGTGACATGATAAATTAACGATTTTCTGTATTGACGATGGAGTAATATGTACGTACCTCTTCCTTTGTGGTACATGCAGCATCAGGTAACAAACTCTTGAACGTGGTAACAAAGCCACGTAACTCTTGTTCAGCATACCGCCCGACGCGAGGCTCGGCACCATCACGTAACAGAGTCTCGAGTGATGTTATCATGTCACGTATATCTCCTTCACCTGCGGTAATGCCCTCTTCCCCCGGTCTGTCCAAACCACATAGGATCCCCTCGAGTTTATCAGTTAATTTACCTGCCTCCTTGTCGTAGTTTTCTTTTCGTATCTCGAGGTAGAGATACTCAGCATTGGAATGGGTTGTGGCAGCCTGCCTCAGCGCTTGCTTTGCTTCCTTTACTTCCCTGTAGCTGCTGTTAGTGCAGTCAAGGAAACAGATGACGTCCTTCAGCAAAGGGCAGCTATTTCTCCTCCAGGGCACCAAGCTGGCAGCGTCCTTTCTTTCAGCGCTTGCACTGTATCCCAGCCCTTCAAGCATCGGCAATGCTCCTTCTCCAACAGCAATCTCTATCTTCTTCGTGCACAAGCTTCTCAGCTTGTCAAACTCATTGCTGCCAAAAGTATATGATATGTTCTTTTCCTCCTTACTCCAGAGACCAAGCATGAGGAGCGACGGCAACCTGCCAATGGCTTGAACATCCCGAACTTCTACCGCATCCACATGCAGCCATAGACGAGAAAGGAGTGGAACACTTAAATGATTGATCCATGACGGCACCCTCGGTATAACTATGTTATGCAGAATTAACTCGTACAGCTTTGTACAGGGTGCCAAGTCTTCCCAGCTATGATTGACGACAACCCAATAATCAGCATCACCAACATCATCCAAGACCATCAGACTATGGATCTTGTGCAGGTTGCACAGAGATTCCATCAGAGCCTTGCCTGCGGACTCCTCTATTTCAGCGAAACAGATATTGAGCACCCTTAGCTTTGTCAGCTTCCCCACCTCTCTGAAGAAGTTTGAGCACTTCTCCACCGAATATAGCTCCAGCTCTTCAAGGCATGTCAGTTTCCCTATCTCCCCCTTCATCACAGTATGGCTACTGGCCCACAAGCACCTCAAATTCGTTAGCTCACCAACAGATGGCGGCAGCTCACTTATCAAACCTCCCCTTACATCCAATATCTCAAGAAGCTTCAGATCATGTCCTATTCCTTCAGGCAGCTTGACCTTCGTCTTCACTACTCCCAGGTACCTCAGCTGGACCAACTTCCCAAGATGCTCAAGACTATGACCTTCTGAAAAAACACAATCCTCAATAACTAGCACACGCAGTACTTTAAAGCTCAAAAGCAGGGGCATACTTTTGGCACTGCACTCAACAACATTAAATGACCTTACGTGCTCCATTGCAATGCTACAGTTGTGTTCCCCACTTCTTCCATGAACTCCTAATCTGCGAACCCAGCTGGTTTGTTTTCCTCGTGAACATGTGCCATGCTGCTCCATATCATGTACTCTAACAAAATTTACATCATTTGATATGGTGTGGATGAGATCGAGCACCATGTCATGGACACGACAACCACCTCGGCTACCCACATCAACACCAGGATCTATCCACCGGATCATGCTCTTGTTTACAAGCTTGTTGAAATAGATCTCTCCAAGATCAAATGAATCCATCCCTTCTCTATATGGTATAAATCCTTCGGCGACCCATCTCCATATCAGTGATATTTTATCGATTAAGTAATCTTCAGGAAACATACTAAGATACAATAAACAGGTCTTTAGATTTGAAGATAGATCATAATAGCTAAAAGATAATATCTTTCTTGTGTTATGAACATCATCATTCTCTTCATGCCCAAAACCAATGGCATCATATACCTTATACCAGTCCTCACTGTGTTTACCAACAAGCAAGCTAGCTATTGTAGTGATAGCTAATGGCACACCACCACATTTCTTTAAAATTTTGGTAGTCACTTCAGCAGGTCCTTCACTACCAGATGTTCTTGTATAGAATAACATTTTGGAGTAATCATCAGAAAGTGGTTCCATGTGGTAGATACCACCAGCTTTTGTGGCAACATCAACAATACGGGTAGTTATGATTAATCTACTTTCTGGATGACTATCCACGAAAGCACACTTAATCGTTTCCCATGTTTGTGTTTCCCATATGTCATCAATAACAATAAAGTACCTATTTGCACGAGAAGAAAAATCTTTAATTAGCAAAAACTATCTAATGTACTACCCACCAGAACAAGAAGCAGAACAACACACCAGAACCAAAGGGAGGCTAACAATAAATAAAAAGATAAGATAAAATACATCTCAACTTTATAAGTGTTATCGTGATGTACCGAGTCTTGATGAGTAAATAGCATAAAACTACCACAATTCGGGGTAGGGTTCCAAAAAACTACCACTTCTAAAATTTTCGAAAAAACACCACAAGATGGTTGGCTATTTAAAAAAACACTAGTTGTTTACGGTACATCATACTACCTGAAAAAGTGTGTAGTATATAATTGATTCAATGGTCGGTATTAATTCCTCAAAATTTGCTATAGGACTTTTCGGTAATTAACTATTAGGTTCGATTTTTATTTTTAAATTTTATTATAATATGATTATTAATGTAATTAATAACAATGCGATGCCATTTTACATCTCGACGACGCAGCCATCTCAGTTCGTCTGCCATTCCTCACTCGACAGCTCGACGCAGCAGCTCGGCGGCCGTCTCCTCGGTCGCACAGGGCCGACTGCTTTGCGTCGAACGACCTCCGGTCGCCGCTCCGAGATCTTCCTCCCATGTGTCCGAGCGACGACGCCGCCTCATCCCGCCCGGCGGCCCTCTCCCCGTCTGAACGTACTTCAGTCGGCACCCTGAGATCCCTTCCTCTATTGCCCTCTCTCCATCGTGCACGTACATCAGCGGGCGCCCACTAATCTAAGCACGCCGCACACACGCGGAGCAGCAGGCCAGCACACGGTTGCAGATAGCGGAGGAAAGGACTGAGGGGGATGTAGCGAATGAGAGGGCAGAGAGGGAGGCGGAGGGCGTTGCCTCGGCACCGGTACGGGGCTCGAGGTGGCGTCCATGTGGTCGTGGGGCAGCGCTTGAAACGGGGTCCGTGGCGCCAAACGAAATGGGCACGGTTGCGGCGTCCGTGCGCTCGAGATGGGAGCGACGGCGCGGGATGGGCTGGGCGTGGACGTGGGCGATGGCGCAGGGCGGGCTAACAATGGCCGGCTGCAGGTCGTAAACTCTACAGTACGGGCGGAGGTGCGGTAGCTGGCAACGGCGACGGAGTAGGATGGGCCAAATGAGCGATGACGACTCTGTGAAATTGCACCTATGCCCTTGACTTGATTTGGAAGGGAATCTGCCTACGGGATTGATTAGCAGCGAACTACGGAAAATGCCCCTAATTGCTCAATATACTACTGAAAATTTGCTATACTACTAAAAAATTGATGTAGTATTGTCTCATCTGAACCGTTAAACCATAGAAATTAACGGCCCCGATTTAATGAATGTACCGTAAAAGGTCTCTAAAGTTAAGCACCATTATGACATATTGGACCCAGTCATCAAGGCCACGTGGCAACTAAATTCAACATGTTAAGTTGGATTAGCACCCGTCTCCTCTCCCCACATCTCCACCCACCACCACCCCCTGCCGGAGCCGACCAGCGGGGCTGCCGGAGCCTAAGACCCACCACCTCGGGCAGCTTCCGACGAGCTGGTGCTCCAACGCGGGCGAGCTCCTTGCTTGTGTTGGTGCTCCAACACGGACGATATAGTGCTCCGACTTGGACCAGGTCCTCGCTAGTGCCCTCCTTCCTCTCTTCTCTGACGAGGCCAGCACATCCTCGCCATGGACCATGCTGCGGAGGCAGGGCGCTGACGGCGACGCCGTCCGAGTGGGAGCAGTCGCGCTGAGCTATTTTGTGTTCCTGCCTAGCGCGCCTCTCCTGCCACGACCTCGGGCAGCTGCTGGAGCGTAGCCAGGCCCTGGCTACCCAGGCCATGGCGGTCCGCCCTACCTTTTCCCACCTCACGGTCTCTCGGGTGAAAACTCTAGGGCGGCGACGGCGCTCTTGGCGTCGTGTCCTTCTTGAAGGCGTCGTCGTGAGAGCTATGTGGCGGTGGGCACCGCTTGGGTGCGTCGGCAGTTGCAGATGGCGCGCCCCTCTTCCTCCAGGTGGTAGTTGTTCCGGGGGAAACCCTAGATCTGGGTCTCCCGGATCGGATGATGTCGCGAGACTTTGGTGTCGTTCTCCCTCCTGGGGGCGTCGTCTTGGAGCTGTGGTTCACTGGAGAGCCCAATAGGTTGAGCGGTGTTACATCAACCGTATTGAAGACGGTGGGTCTCGACGGCGTGGAGCAGTGGAGTCTCAGAGTTGGACGCGGATTGATTGACGCGTGCAGGCTGGTGGCACTGTCTGGTGTCGTGGTGACATCGACGGCAGATGGGACTGGCAAGATCTATGCAGTGATTCCTCCTGAAGACAGGATGGCGGAAGATTGCGGCGGCGGATCCTTGAGCGTGCGCAGGCGGTGCATGTATGGGACGCCTAAACCGGATGGTCTTAAGGCCTCTGGATTATATTGTGTATGTTATGCGGACAGGGCACATCTGTATACTTGTAGGTGTAGCGACTTTGTTCGCCTAGAAGGAGGCTTCGGATTGATCCTTGTATTCATTTTGTCAGACTCTGGTGAATAATTAATAAAGATGACTGTGTGCATCATGGTGAAGCAGAGGCCGGGGGTAATCCTCCTTTTTGAAAGAAAAAAAAACCAGGTGGAGGGAAAAACCTTGGTTGACTGTAGCTACAGCCTACAGTCGCACACAGCAGCTACAGTGCTCACTGTAGCACAAATATTCTGGCAATGGCATTGGCTGGAGCCGACCAGTAAGGCATGGCATGTGCACAGCCAATAGGGAGCTGGTGCTCCAGTGCTATTTATTGGACGACGAGCTGCTTGCTAATGCCTTCCAAGTTCCAAGTGATGCAGCTCCACCTCACCATGGACCCAAGCCGCCGGTGCTCCCTTCCAGCTCGAGCTCGTGGTCAGCCGACGCGGGCATGAGTTTGCCAGCGGGGGCTGAACAGGACCAACGCCGCGGAGGCGGGGATGACGCACAGGTGCCCTTCGTCGGTTCCGGCGACGAGCTTGCCGGTGGCGGGCCAAGCGTGACAGTAGGATTAGCATGACCCGATTTTTTTTTTAATGTAGGGAGCTGATTGCTTTAAAAATATATTTGGGCCCTACCTGTCATAACCTATCAACAGTCAACCTAATGGTCAAAGCTCAGGGTGTTGACTTTTATGCCACGTCAAACCTGACGAGTGGACCCGAGCTATCATCATCACGCTTAAAGCTAACCAACATAGTCATCAGTGCAACATGGTAGTTTTTTGAAACAGCCAACCAATTTTTGTGGTAGGTTTTTGGAGTATTTTAAAAAGTGGTAGATTTTTTTGAACACTAGCCCGAATTATGGCAGTTTTATGCCATTTAATCGAGTCTTCATCTACCATTTTCGCATGGTTATATTCTGGATAATTGAATGGGTATTCATTTGTAGCAAAACTAGAGATAGTTGACCGCCTAAGTAATCCATGTAACCAATCACTTAATGCGACTGTTGGTTTTAATCTCGAACTTAGCCAAATAAAAGAGATGCCATGTATGTTCTAATGCCTAAATTAATTTGTTTCTCTAGAGGTGTGTATTGATAGCTTGGCATACGAGGTATAAAATTATCGGGTTTATGGGGCCAATACCTGAAGAAATATTTTCAGGATCAATTCAAACACAGCTTCCCAATACACATGATTAACTGAGAGCCGACATGTGCACGAGTTGGGGACCAAGGATAAATCACGTGTGTGCTCTAGGTGTATTCCTTTTGTTTTGGCTCTGTGTTTGATTCAGTGTGCTTGCCAAATGTAAATCAGAAATTGTTGTGTCAAAATGAAAGAAAACTAACAGTAAGTTGTTTATAGATTTGGACTAGATGAATCAAAAGCAAAGATAAAACATATATTGTCTTCCTTAGTGTAGCTGGGCATAGGTGACAGAAAGAAGTTATTGACTAGCATACAGGGAGGTTAATGCGTACCTCTTGCCTGCAAGGATTTTTTGCAGCTGGTTGATCAACTGCCTTTCATCCATTGTTGCTGCGGCTCTGTATAGCTTAGTGTCAAGTTCAAGCAGAATGTCCCTGAGAACTTTCTTCGTGTTTGGATTCTGACCCACTGGAACAAAACCTTGACACTGATATGTTTTGCTAAGCTTCTCATACAATGCTTTTGCAAGGGTGGTCTTGCCCAACCCTCCAAATCCAACAATGGAGACTATATTGGGATTTTTATCAGGCATGTGAACCCCCTCGGACAGGATCTTTATCAGCTCATTAATTGGCTTATCAATACCCACAAGGTCAGATATGTTTTTGTATAGAGCTCGGAGACGAGGGTCAACTGTAGTTGCTGCAGGATTTGCAACAACATCATCGATCCTGTACCTGTCGCGCCGTTCCTTGATCTTTCTAACTTGGCTCTCAATGTCTTTGATGTCATTGGCTATTTCATGGCGTGCCTTGAACTTGCTGAACTGATTGCGGGCCTTCTTCAACAAGTGCTTGATTTTGGGCTTGGTTGGCTCATTACCCTCGACGCGCATCACGAATGAGTCGAGGCTGTCCTCGATGGCGAAGGACAACTCCCTGACCTCATTAGCCCAAAGCTGGACCTGAGGGTCAAGTTGATCCAGCGGCACGCTGGACACCTTGACAAGGGCTGCTTGCATGCTCTCGAGCTCGGCCTTGAGTTCTTCGATCCCCTTCTTCACACTCTTCTTCAGCTTGTACTCCTCTACGAGCAGCTCCCCCAGCTTGGGGAGGAGAGAGCTCATCGCCCCTGTGGCGAACTGCATGATGACTCTCACCGTCTTCCTCTCTCACTTTTGCTAGCCTGCTGGCTCCTCTCCTCTCTTTTTCTCTCCCTTAGTTTCTATCTCCTTTCAGAAGCTCTTGCTTGCTGGCTGTGGCTAGGTTGCTGCCGCTTGTATGAATATATGGACTAGTAGCTAGTTTGATTGGATCTGAAGCTTCTTTGCGACTGGAGTGATAAGGATGCGGTTGCGCCACTAGCTAGCTAGGTCAGTCCATGTGTACCAGTACTAGTATGCTCCGTGCAAATTAAGCTTCACTCAATTGATTCGTCCAGAGTAATATTTAAGTTTTCTCACTAGTTGCGTGCAAGTGGCGTTTGAAAAGAGGTGCTCCCAAGGAGGATGTGATTGGTATTGGCTAGCACGTGCCAAGTATCTCTAGATCTGCGCATGGTTTGTTGGTTAGTGGCTTAATTAAGTGCGCAGTTTCAGACCTGGCCGGCCCTTTGTTTTTAAATACCAACGACTCGCTCAATATGCAGTCAGCATTAGCTTCAAAGATATACCTGGGTTAATCAAAACCGGCTTCAGTTTTTTAACGGTTCAAAACTGAAGTGTATATCAAATTATCAATGGAGCGGCAATTTGGATTTCTTTCTATGATTGAATTCATTGGAGCACTAGGGACAGTGTTGTTACTTGCTACCAGGCTAGGTACAAAGTTGCATAAGCCAGATTATTAGCGCTAAACTGTTTTGAATAAAACAGTCTCTAGATGTGTGCAAAACTATAATATCAAAGTTTTGTGGGTGGGACTGCCAGAGAAGAGGTGCTACCGAGGTTGTGCTCTCGATATTAGCTAGCAGACACAAAACGTTTCAACCGTCTCTAGTAACAGAGACGGTGTGTCTTTAGTTTATGAAATAAATATTTTTTTTGGGGGTATGTCCTCCACTGGTTGAACCCAACAACGACTGCAAGTTTCTAGCCTGCTGGCTCCTCTCCTCTCTCTCTCTCTCTCTCTACAAGCTCTTGCTGGCTGGCTGTGGCTAGGTTGCTGCCGCTTGTATGAATACATGGACTACTAGTTAGTTTGATGGGCTCTGAAGCATGTTTGCGACTGCAGTTATAAGGATGCGGTTGCCTCACTAGCTAGCTAGGATAGTCCATGTGTACTACTAGTGATAAGGACGCGGTAGTACTAGGCTCCGTGCAAATTAAAGTTCACTTAATTAATTCGTGCAGAGTTATTTTTAAGTTTTCTCTTGCAAGTGGCGTTTGAAAAGAGCTGCCCCCAGTGAGGACGTGATTAATATTGGTTAGCACGTTCAAAGTTTCTCTAGATCTGCGTATGGTTTGTCGGTTGGTGGCTTAATTAGTGCAGGCCAGCCATTCTTCTCTAGATCTGCGAAAAGGGTGTGTTTATGCAGAACAAGGGAATCATGCATACATTTCATCTCTCTCTAGCAACAGAGACCCTACATATTATATCAAATACAATAAATATATTTTCTAGTCTGTCCTCAGTTGGTTGAACCCAACAGCATCGGCTTGTATTGGTATAGCCTACCTAGGCTTGTATTGGTATAGTGTCAGTACGCACTGCGTAGTGTTCTGTGAGTAATTAAGAAGGTTAATCTAAGGTAAATATTGTTATTAGAGCCTGTGTCATGAACACACTATATAGGACATAGCTACTGCTTCGAGACCGACGGTCGAGGTTAAATATTGTTAGTCAGTGTTAACATAAAGTGACAAGTGTTGGTGTCCATGGCCCAAACAAAATCATATCATCATATGACACCAAACCTTTGCCGAAAACGTATCATACATGTTCGTATTACAGGGAAGACTAGGACAGACCCGATCTAGATCCACATTGCGCGCCATGCATTGCGCGCATGCTGTCTGCAAATAAAGTATTTTGTACGTGGTGCCGACATAATATGACACTTTATCGTGTTCAATAAACTAGACAATTGGCGCAGCTTTCCATGCTGTACACCACATGCAGGTTGGTATATCGAGAATATTGGTGCGATGTGCCTAAGGGCGTAGATTTGACAGCCCAGGATACCATTTGAACGAAGACGGCTTTCGAGCCATTTGGGATGCTCATCGCAGACAATAGTAGTATATAGACGACAATACGGAAATGCAATTCGGCTCCCGGGAGCACGTGCTCCTGCCTATGGAAAATGAATTTTGAAATGTCAAAAAAATTGGGACAAATTTTTTTGTGATCTTTGTCACATACAAATGCTACATGTAAATTTTGAGGCAAAAAGGTTAAGCATTTTGGGCTGCGCAAAAAAAACAAATCGAAGACAAAATGTCACCACAAAATGACAACCCAAATTTTTTTTTTCACCGACGAAACACCGCTGCTCCGTTTCGCATGAAAATTGTCAAGCATGCTTGCGACACCAACACGATCATCTACAAATTTTTTCAGAATTTTTTGAAAACATTTTTTGTGTGGTTACTGTTCATACAAGTGCAAATGCACCCGGGAGCCAAAACGCCGCCTACGACACTAGTAGTATATAGATGGCTTTCGAGCCATCGTGTCAGCACGGTGATCGAAATGCATGTTCACACATGGATACTACCTACTATGGTACCATCACAGTTTTATTCGTGATTTAGATCTGTGTTTCCTGTGGTTGGTAGAAAGACTCCCCTGTGTGTTTATTGTTGAATAGTTGTCTTCTCTCATCTACTAGCATCACATTTTTCTGCAGTCACTGATTGCATGATTAGTGTTAATTACTTTCTGGCCTTTGGGGAAGCATGTTCTTGTTCACCATTGCAAATAGTTAGCCACGTGTAGTTCTAATTAAAGCAACAATGAAAAAATAGAACGTTTCTTTGACGCCAAAATCTGTTTTTTCCACATGGACAATTACAGTGCTGATTCAGCAAGGATTTGATATATAGCAGCTGCCCTTCTATAGGCTGTGTTAAATGCATCGATCATACCAGTGGTAAGGGAATGGAGTTTGTTTCATGTACTCAGTAGTACAATAAATTCGGGAGGGCCGTTTTGGCTCTTGGGTGCATATGCTCCATAATGAACAGTAAATTCAAAACAAATAGTAAATAAAATTTAAAAATTCTGAATTTTTTTGTAGATGTTCTTGTTAGTGTAACAAGTGTGCTTGCCAATTTTCATGCGAAACAGGATGACGGTGCCTCGTCGGTGAAAAAAATAATAAGTGTAACATTTGGAGGTAACATTTGTCGTTCGACTTTTTTTTTTTGCACAGATCAAAATACTTAAGCTTTCCTCCTAAAAATTTGTAGGTAGCGTTTTGGTGTGACAATGTTCACATCTATTTTATTTTCAATTTTTTTTGACATTTGGAAAAAACATTTTTGATGGGCAGGAACATATGCTCCCAAGAGCCGAATTGGATTTCCGTCAATAAATTTTAGTTGGCGATAAAAAATGTTTTGTTTGCCTACCCCAACTTGTTTGGGACTAAAGGCTTTGTTGTTGTTGTTGTTGTTGTGATAAAAAATGTTTTGTTTGAGGCTGGTTCAGACTTCAGAGGGGAGTTGATACCTGTCCAGGCCATTGTACTGCAGGTTGGTAGTTGCGTAGAAGCTTGCTTCATCATCTTCACTGCATCAATGGCTACTCCGATCACCTTGCCGTGCCGTGGCGGTAGTCGTTGGTGATGAAACTGGATGAAAATGATGTATGTACAACACGAGGTGTTGTCCATCACTCCCTGGAAGTACGTAAACAAGGCATTAAAGATTCTGCAACAATTTTTTTTGAAAAGGGGAATATATTAATATCAAGCAGATACCAATTACACCCGGCCTCTGCAACAACAAGATGCCTAAAAACATTCAGGATGCACACAGCCAAAAAAGAAAATTAAAAGATAAAAGAAACGAAAAGAAAGACCCGTCACGGTGATCGACCACCTGCAGTAGTAGCACTCTAACCACCACCTCAGGAATACACAAAGAGCAGAGAACGGCACCAGTAACAGAGAGGACGTCCAACTCCACTTTCTCCTCTCCCGTCCAATTTTCAGTAAGGGTTAAGGGTGGTTATGTAAATAGCTAAGAAACATATATGCGTCGCTATGTGTATATGAACCATGAAAGTTTTAGATGGATATTTGGCAACCCATAAAAAATATGTTTCAACTTGATCTAGTAATGATCTTTGGGAATTATAAAATGTAACAAGGATAAATTGAGTGACATTTGTGTGTGCATGCATGTGGATCAAGAATGAAAAGAGAGATTGAGGCACGTACGTAGTATACTCAGTGGCAAGCATGATTGAAGGTAAATGAAAAAATGTAAGTATGAATTATACATTGTGCAGCTATGATGATTAACTGCAGTCATCTTTTTATCAGGATGCATGCATGCCATTATAGAAAAATCTTTCAACAAAATTTGCATGACATACTTGACCAGAGGATCCTAGATTCCTAGGTATTGCATTAGCAAATATGATAAGTAAATATATATCTCAAACAACTAGATTTATAACATGAGAAGATCGACACCAAATCCAGTAAAATCACACTCCCTCTGTACCAAAAATATAAGACATTTTTTGGTTTTGCATAGGCCATAAGAAACGTGTTACATTTTGTTACGGAGGGAGTACATTCCAAGAGGAGGTATAGTGCAGATCTAATATGCAGACTGGATATAATGAAAAGAACCATTCAGGAATGAATAAAATCTTCAAGTAGTTTGACTGATAGAAACAGGGCTGCATATAGAGAGCTGCAATATGTGTAACTGAGATTAAACAAAAAACTACTACCGATTAAATTTCTCTTTGGCTTGAATTTGAAGACTTGGAGTTCTCTTTCTTTCTTATTGTAGAACATGTAGTTTCTCCTACAAGTTCCTTCATTCCTGCTATAAAATAGTCAAGAGTCAGGAGAACACGCATTATTCTCTACAGCACATGGTTGGCCCTCCTCCTTTTTCCGGACTTGGGACCGGCTATGCACTTGTAAGTTTTTTGTTACAATGGCATAGGCGGAGTTCCCAACCCGCCCTCAAACAACAAACAAACAAAAAGCACACTAAAATAAATAAAAAGTAATTTTTTATATTTTTTCTGTTTTTACTCTTTAAATTTATCAAATAATTGGTATTGAGAAACACAAGGCAGCAACAGTACCGACAAAATAGGCCCCTTCTTTATTATTGAGTTTTAAACAAGCAACTCTAATGTTGAACACCAAGTAACCAATTTTATAATATTTTTTAGTGTTTTTAAGAGACCACTCTAATGCAAAGAAAATAACCCTTTTTACGACTTCTGCAGCTTTCCTCCTTTTTCTCTTTTTCTATGTCGATGGAGAAATTAATCCCACAAACAGAGATATTGGTCCTCCAACAAGCCACAAGACTGCGGAAGGTTCAAGACTACCACCAGCCTGCAAACATGATTGTGGAAGCTATTGGTAAAGGTAGAATTGACTACGTATGTACATGCGTAATAAGCAGCAGATAGTAGTTAGTAAATATGAATATCAGTAATGCAATACAGTGAGAGTATCCATCTTTGTCCTTGTCATATTGGCAATGAGGAAAGTTCAACCAGTGAAGGAATAATCCCTTGGAGGAATATACATGTTGTAATGAAAGAAAGATATAACAGTTTATGCAACACTCACATACATACCTCTTGTTCTTCATATGCAAAGGATACCGCCTCTCTTCACTTTCGTTGCTTTTAAGCTGTCACTCAAGGTCTCCAGGTCGCCATTCTCGAGATGAGAGTGGACAGCCCCATCCATCATCATCATTAGAAGGCATCGCAAAAGCATCAATCACTAATAAGCCAGAAGAGGTCACAAATGGCAAGAGGGGCTTCAGAATGTTGTCTCCTCTCTTCACTTTCGTTGCTGTAAAGCTGTCACTCGAATGAATCCAGGTCGCCATCCTTGAGACCCCGAAATATTTCATTTGCCACTTGCTCAAAGAGCTTTACTCCCCAAATCAGCACCCCTCTGTTTTCCTGGCTTATCTGCAGAATTGACCTAACCAATAACCAACCACATGAATCAGAACAGAAGGATCAGATATTGTTCTCAAAACTTGCATCACTGTATCTCCAGATCTTCCATAATACAGCAGCCAACCCACTGTAATAGAGAAATTGTCTTGCTTGCTCAATCTAGATAGCCAAGAGCTAAATAAGCCATGAACAGTACTAGGTACAGTTTTTAAGTTGAATGCATATGGGAAATTGCTCCAGATCAACTTAGCAACCGAAAAATTCAGAAATAAGAGATCCACAGTCTCATATCTGCTACAGAACAGAATTGACCGATTTTATCTGCCTGCAACCCCATTGGCAGACAAAGACTGCTTAACTGAATCTTAGTCGACGGAGAGAACAGCATCCTCACAAGTAGCTTGGATTGGATGCAGTTCCATGTTTGCAAAGTATGTCCCGAAAGGGTATTTGTAAATTGCACTGGTTCCCAGCTATTTGTAAGAAACTCACCAACAGAGACACCTTTTGCTAAAGCAAATGCTGTGCAGCCTGGGATAAGATTGGCTAGAACCTTGCTAGTATTTCTAATTCTGACATTGGTTAACTCAATTATCATTTCAAACAGGACCTGGCTGTTTCAGACTTGCTACTTTACACAATACCATTCTGATTCATTAGGGAGTGTCAGTGTACCTAATTTACAATGTAGAGGCTAGGCATTTCAGCAAACAGGACATGTGCGTGAAAAAAACACCGTAGCGACTGGTTCGTCCCGCTGGATTGATTCATCTCCTCCATTGTTGGAGCCTGCACTGCATCCGCAGTGGAGAAGGGGGTGGAAATTCAGAGACAGTACCCATCAGGTAGCTAGCAAGCCGTCGTACACCATTCACAGAAGGGGGTGAAATACAAGCAGTTCCATCGGGAATGAAGAGAGAGGAACGCACCGTCGCCTGGGGATCGGATCTGCTTCTGGGGTACGCCGAGTTCGCCGGGTGCTCGCAGCCGTGCCGCGCCGGGGTCACGCCGAGGTCGGCGAGCGTCGAACGCACCGCCCGGGCGGAGTCGGAAGGCGGCCTCGCTGGAGCTCCCTCGTGGGGCGGTTCGTTAGCGCCGGGACGGGGGATGAAGCGTCGGGCGTCACGCCGCGCGAGGTCGACGGCCGCGCCGCGTGGAGGCGCCAGGCCGGAGGTCGGCGGTGGTGCTAGGAGAACAGAGGCGGGGATGAGAAGGTAGCGTTCGGCGGAAACAGCGGAAGTTGTGACAACTGCCTCAGCCCTTGGATGGTAACTAGGGGAATGGATTAGTGCTTCTTTGTACGGTTCAGATGAATCTCTACTCTTAATGTCTCACTTGGTAAAATAGCCTTTACGGTTTTTTTCGTCCCCACTTTCATTTGTTTTTTTCGTCTCCGGTCCCCCTACGTGCGCACCAAAAAACCCCACCCCCCCACAAAAACCCGCTCCTCTCGATCCCATCGAAGTCCCAGCTTCGTTGCCGCCGCCGACGTACGATCTTCCTGACGCAGCCGCACGAGATCGCTGCCGCCGACCTCACAGAGAATACGCCGCCGCCGATGTCCGGGATCGACGTCTCTCGCTGCCGCGATCTCGTGTGTTCTCGCTGCCGCCGGATAGGGTTCCAAGTCCTCGGTAGGGAGGCGGTCTCGAGCGCCGGCGGCGCCACCTGGGTCTCCTCGAGCCAGGGCCCTCAGCGGGGACGCTGCTCTTTCTCGCTGATCTGCACCGCGCGACGTTGAGGACTTGAAGCCACCGCCGTCTCCAACCATCCCCGTCTCTGATCCGAGCCGAGTACAGGGGAGTCACTGCTGCCGCCGGGGACAAGGTCGCCTGTGGAAACCACCGCTACCTCAAGTCCTTCGATCTCTCCCCTCCTCGCCACTCCTCACGGCTCACTCCGCTCGGCTCGGCCTCCACGGCGGGGATTTGCTCTATGGCGAAGAGAGGCGGCTGCAGGCGCCATGGTGCCGATCCGGTCATCGTTGGTATTCAAGTTGCCACCTGACGAATCTGTTTTTATTTCTTATTAGGTACCTGAAAGGCTGAACCTGATCTGATGAAGTTGCTTGTCAGTCTACCTTCCTTTGATGAACTAGAAGGCCAAGAGACCAAGGTATGCCTGAGTTCATAGCTTGATTCCTTACCATAGTTTGCTTATTCAACTGAATTTCTGGATAGCAGCAGTCTGAATTGCTGAAACATGCAGCGACACATGATTAACCTTTGTACTTTATACTTTGCTTAAACATTCAGGACTCCAGTAGGCGACTCCAAAAATTGGTACTCCTGAAACTTTAGCCAGTGACCATGTTGATGGTATTTTTTGGGAACAGGGGAGGGCGTGTGTTATTGTTCAAACCAGGCGCCTGATTTTTTTAATCTTTAGCCAGTGACCACATTGCCGCCTTAAGCGATGAACAGGGGAGGGCGTGTGTTATTGCAGGGAACTATGTGTCATCTGGTCTTCATAGTGATTGGTCTCTGAATTCATATTGAAGGTAGTTCACCAAGATCTACTGTTCTTACTGCTTTAAATACTTTGATTTCATCTTCCCTTTTTGTTGTCAGTCATGCGAGCTGGGTTTTTGCGGTTTGGATCTCCGGGTTGTGGGAAAACACTAATGACAATTTATTTTGAGATTTCCATATTCTTTCTACCTAATTTGTGTTCTGTATAAACTGTACAATGTTTCCTTTTCTGGAACTTTAGGGGCCTGAGCAATTGAACAAGTATATTGGGGAGAGTGAATCAGAAGTAAGGAAAATATGAACCCGTGCAAGCACTAACTCACCATACATCCTATTTTTTATGAGGTAAAAGTTTTTGTTTAGCTGATTGCGTGTGTGGATTTATTCTTTAGGGGAAGACTTGGTAGTTACTTTGTACAACTAT
The DNA here is from genome assembly GCA_039707655.1 of Elymus sibiricus. Taxonomy (NCBI): domain Eukaryota; kingdom Viridiplantae; phylum Streptophyta; class Magnoliopsida; order Poales; family Poaceae; genus Elymus; species Elymus sibiricus. The sequence continues at coordinate 31,037,001 of CM077674.1, forward strand.
GAATGCTTGGTACATCTCTCATGTGATTTAGGAGTGTGCAACGCGTGGAATTAAATTGTTTGAGCATGCCTTCCTTGTTTAGGTAAAACTAAGTAGTTGTGGCAGCTTTGGAAGAGAGAACCCAATTCCTGGTAAATTGGACATCATCAATGAGTTCGTCGAGTTTGATTGAACTCTCACACTTTGAACATGCTCTATTTAAAGGAAGGCCATCCCTGTCATAACAGGTACAGTAAAATGCCAACACTTATATGATTGATGTTATGATAGTATACTTGACTTTGGTTCCACCGGTATAATAATACTATCACTGGTTTTACATTTCTTGTTTTTGTTGCAGCAAAGAAAACACTTTGACTGACTATAAAAGAAATATTCGGTCAACTGATCTATCACCGTTGTTACGAGGACCATAGTGTAGTCTTTTAGGTTTAATATGCCGGGGACGAGCATCACTGTCGAGTTGAAGAAATACTTGTAATGGGTGTCAAAAGTTGTGTTTACTTCTGCAAAGCTGATTAAAAAACATGCCCACCTTCATAAGGGTGATGTAAGTTGCAGCTAAACTCAGGTTTATTCTCCGTTGCCTACATATTTTTATTTCACCACGTTATCTTTTAGCCACTAGATGGAAAATAGGAAAAAAAATGGGAGAGACCCACTTCCTTTCTTAATCTATGTTGTTAATATTCAGTAACCTATAAATATATTTAAGCCGCAGAGATGAGGGATTCTCCAGTGGCAACCAAGTGGAAGGATGGCACCGATGGAGCGCCGACGGCCGCGGCTCCGAGAGGGCAAGCTCTACGCGTGGCTCTAGTCGCCTGATCATCCCCGAGATTCCGAGAAGCATCACTATTGTGCTACATTGTGTTGCCTGTCGATGGCTGTAAATTGCAGTTACGGACCACCCCCACCGCAGATTTCAAAGCCGCTATGATCCATTGACTCGCCCCCACTATAGGTCCGCATGCCAGGGATTGCCGTTGCCATCCTCCGCGACCATACGTCAAGGTCGTAGGAGCCCCCGTGCCGTGGCCATTTCTCCGTGCGGCTGGCGACGAGATGCCCGTTCTTCCGCACAGCCGAGGATGCGTAAGCCGCTGTTGTCGTTCCTCTACGCGACTATGATGCACGGAGCGTTGCCCCTGCCCTCCACACCATCACAGCGCAATGCGTGAACGCCCAGGGGGCATAGTGGTTGAGGTTGTACCATGTAGTACGTGATGCACACCACATGTTCGACGAGTTCCCCTAATTGATCTCTCTCAATTGCTAGCCCTCTCTGTTTGAGTCTTCCACACTCCATACCTCTCTTCATCCATATATGATCCTATTTTGTTTCATTTGCTTGCTAGATTTAAAACTTACCTTCGTTGAAAAAGTAAAGTACAATGTGTGATTATAATTGATGGATCAGTTATTGCTTTTGAGACAATCATCTATTAATCCAGATTTCACTTTTTTAACAGAAGCTTGCATCGGGGTCTTGCTGTGGGGCTGCTGGGTGACAGGGATATCTTACTACTTGGTGAAAGTCATTACCACTAGGCTGATTTTACCATCATTCAGGTGTTCTATTCCTTTTTTTTGGCATTTTTCAGTGGACTGCAACTACTTTTTGTTCAAATATACATAGCAGATTTGATGCAGTTGGTAGAACAGTGAACCATTGTTTCACCTTTGTGCAGATCGTGGAAGGAGCTAATCCGGCTTTTGGCAGTAAAGTTCCAACTGAAGAAAGAACAGAGAGAGGAAACACAACAAACTGAAGCTGGTTAAAACCAAAAAAATCCGTGACAATCTCTTCGCCCAGTATTTGATGTTACAGACAAGATACTGAACAGACGTTTTTAGGCCACGACCTATGTGTCATTCCTAAGTTGTTAGATTTGCTGATAAGCATGGGCATTCATTTTGATCGCCTTCATCAATTTCCTCTTAGAGCTTTTGGAAAACGAAATAAGAGAGGTAGAGCTCTGTAACCAAGTCATATTGACATTTAGGAATACTAGATGGTCTAAGATGGCTTTCTGATTCTATTCGTGGTTGGATATGCAACACCTTTAACTCAACCAAGCACCTCTGGCTCACTTCACATGCTTGTTGCCATCTCCACCTCCCATATTTGACCAAGAAGGCTAATTCAGCTTGGGAGCTTTTTAGTTCAGTTAGTATTATGCTCAATCATTCATACAACTCACAAGACTAGATTGAATTTGATACATGGTTTGTGATTATATTTTTCTGAAATTTTAACTGCACCTATGATAGGTTGATCGGTTGTTGCCTAGAGGGCCTCGTTCATAGGCAACGGTTCTACAACATGTAGGGGGAGGTATATCGACAATACTCCGAGGCATACTAGATGGTCTAATATGCTTTTCTGGTTCACTCTAATGCTTCACATAAGCTGCAATTTACTTCATCATATGAAAACTCTCATTCATGGCTTTGTTACCATCAGATGAGGAAGTATGAGTCGAGGAGGGAAGACGATAGCTGAGGTGGTCTGCAGAAGAGATGGTCCAACTCTCCTTCGAGCCTAGATGAGGGGACTACTCGAGTATATGCCTCGTGCTTCTACGCGTAAATCATATCTGGGCATACAACCCAACTTTTGCAACTGTTATCTGATGTGCAGCTACACGGGTAGCTTGTTCTCGCTTAAGCAACTCCCCTTGTCAACTACAATTGCAGTGCAGGATCCATTGATTCGTTCATTGTGGAGATAGTTTGACTCGAGCGCTGTTGGAATCCCCACATGTGCTATACCACAAAATATAAGAATGTATGTCATACTCAAGGTTTGAAGTTTATCTTGTTGGGGGAAGTGAGAGATTTTCTAATGAAAAGAGCACCTAAATATTTTGACTGATAACTACTGCAAGTCTCAAACAGGTTTTGGCTCATTTAAAGACCACCCGTGTTTGTTTCCCGAAAATCTTTGATTCCATTGTTACATTGACCTGATTCTGATTCTTTGTAGACTAAAAACATGTTTTGAAATAATGTATGATAAAATGGTAAACGCTTTCCAATGTGCTAGGTTAAAATGTGCAAATCAACATTTGTGCTTTGTTATTCATAGGATTATCACAAGTCTTGAATACTGGCTCTTAGAGTATTGTTCTTCAACTCTTATTTGTTTGTCTTATCTTTTGTTATTACAGGTTTCAAGCTTCAACACGAATCTTGGACTTTAAATGTTAAAAAATGTCGTTTTTGTGAAATGACACTGATTATGATTATATGGCAACCTATTCTTTAATGTATTCAATTACAAAGATTATGATTATGTGAATGGAGCAAGGGATCTGAGAAAAAATAAGGTAATAGTCAGTGAGGTTGTTCCAGGCAGATCCAAATTATATCCTCGTTTACTTTCCCCTTTTCTCTTGACTTACTCTTTATTCCTGTCCATGTTTCTTTCACGGAGTATCCTCGTAGGTGTTCAGGGAATGTCCTTGACTTGTATTATCATTATCTATCGAAGACAAATTTAGATTCTGAATTCTGTTAGCTAGAATTTTGCTCGGGTTGAGAGTTGCCGCAGTGAGCAGAGGTTAAAGGAGATGGACAATGGAAATAAATGGCTCCATTATGAAATTGGCTAAAAAAAATTCTACTTTTGTTTTTAGCTAAAATGTTCAATGTTGCCCCTTTATTAGAATTCTATTACTCCCTCTGATTCATATTAATTGACACTGATTTAGTACAACTTTGTACTTAAGGTGTACTAAAGCAGCGTCAATTAATATGAATCGAAGGGAGTACATCATTTCACCTTTTGGTAAAAAAAAATGGACAAAATGCAGTAGTTCGGTTGATTGCTTTGACCAAGTGTCATTGTTTGCTTTGAGAACGTGAGAATCTGACCAGAATTTGCTATCTCATGTAAAGCAAAGGAATGAACTTTGACGCTTCAAGGGAGAAAAATAGTTGACCAACATGGAGCCATCTCATAAGTAATGTGTCTCGATTGTTCAGTTATATAGCGGTGACGAACAAAGACCGCGAGGGCAAGAATTGCGTGTCAGGTACAGCATAGTGGCAGAATGCCTTTTCTTCTTTGGTGAATATGTTTCATCAAAAAATTGCAACCACGGATGGGTAAAAGAAGAATATCTTGGAGCACAAGGTAGAAAAGAAGTAAAGAGAGCGTATGGCCTAATGGGCACCATGCTAGACTAGAGAGTGAAGAAGAAAAAGAAGAATCATTTAACGTTTAAAGAAAGTCAGACAATACCATCACTATTGGTGTTGAACCCTTAAACTGTATGTCCTCTGTTGCAACACACAGGCATTTAACTACCCCCCTTGCCTATCTCAGATAGAGAGAGAGGGAGGGAGAGTCACTATTTGAATGGTTATATATTTAATTTTAGAGAGATGAGAAAGAGAGGAAATGTATGTAGAGAGGGGGAGGGAGAGTCACTATTTGAATGGTTATATATTTAAATTCAGAGAGATGAGAAAGAGAGAAAATGTATGTAATTATTACTCATAAGTGCATAATGTTTTGTCTCGCCTCTTCCACCCTATTGTTGTGCTTTCTTAATTCTTTGTCGTGAGTAAATCATTGTGTAGTTGCGTCTTATATTCTGTTTGGGCCTATAGGTGTGTGCTTGCATGCTTTTCCATTTCTTATAAGTTGTCGTCGTTTTGTTGCTTATATTTAAGTTTGGTCTTTGTCATCAACCTGCGGGCCCACTTAGGTGTGAGAAAGAACACAACAAGTGCAATGGTTTTCCTTCGATCTTCAACTCCCAAGCTCTCTAATATTTCCATACGGAATGTTCAGTAAAATGCCTAAGAGAATGATACAACTCTTGCCTTCAGTGGATACCCTAGAGAAATTGATGTTGTTTTTTGAGTGATGCCTCCAGCTGTGGTAGAAATGTATTCAGAATACATGGAACTGGTTTTTGTGGATACCATACAAATTAATTATTGACAATTTTAGTAAATTGTGCCTGATATTTATCCCTCGGTATTTATCTATCCTTACAGTGACATACAGCTACAAGGATAAACTGGTTTTTAAAGTTCCCTTTCTTGGTCAAGTGACATCTGTTTGATGTCCGAACACGCCTGGACGTATGATCTTGGAGACGACCTTAATCACTTGTTTGATTCATTTATATGCATTATAGCTCGTAGCAACGCACGGGCATTCTACTGGTTCCCAATGAATCGGTGTTTTTTATTCGATTTTCTGAAAAACAAATTGAGGACAAGCTTGCATTTTGTGCTACACACCGGCTTGCTAGGATCGAGGCGACATACGATTCGACACAACTAGCTTGTCTAGTCTCGATGCATGGCTACAGTTCGCATGGCGTCGTACCACTCGCCGGCCCATGCTGCCCGAGTGCTTCCATGCCAAGTGCTACTGCGACAACCACAGTGAGCCCTACGTGGCCCTCGTCCAAGCAATGAATAGCTTCGGAATGCTTTTCTTTGAAGTCCCAACATTCAAGTGAGCTGCTTCTGAATATATTTTTCTCGGCGACATGCAAGTAGCAAGCAAGCTGTTTCTGAACAGTACACAAAAGTTTCTTCAGGCTTTGCTCCGAATCTGCAGTGCACTGGAGTTTCTTCTGGAGCCATAATCTCCTTGCGCTTCTTCTTATTGAGCACTAGGACCCACTGATAGATCGAGTTCTGTTCAGGAGTGTTCGAAATTAGTTAATCTGAGATATCTTTGTATCAACAAAGCTCCTCCATCTAGATCAAAATGAAAACTCAGGGCGCCCGTAACATATTCGACACCATTTCGTACTCTTTCTTTCCTTGTGCCTCCCGTGCCTACATGCTCGATGTGATTTTGCCTTGAAAACAAACAAGGTGAAAAATTTATGCCAACAAGTTTCTCGCATAGTTTTAGCACATGATAGATGGTATTGAAATACATTAGAGAGTTTTGACATAGCTAGAGATGGGACAATACATGAAGATCCTTCCCTAACGATGATGAATGAGAAGTCCAGATGTATACATGTAGCCCTCGAGTTTTCTTCTGAAGTGGACGTGCTGCTAGTTTCTAGGCTAGTTCTTGTAGGTAGGCTAAGTGATGGAGCTATAACTTCTTTTTTGTGGGGAGTAGAGCTATAACTTCAGTGGAAGCTCATATGGGTACCATTTCTACACTTGATTTGGGCTGGTCGTAACATTTACCTTCATCCTCAAAAGATATTGTGAATAAGTTTCAAAAGATACTGTTAATCCTTTCTCAAAATAATTGTTGCGCCTTTCATATTCACACCACGCCTTCCAGCTGCTTGGTGTTCTTGTGTCATCTTTGCTAAATAAATTGATTATAGTTGCATCTGATTTCTTTTAGGGGCACCTGAAACCAACGAGCCATAAAACTAGGGGAAATGAGGTATAATGTAATTAATACATATAAATTAGTAGTACTTTGCAAATGAGACTGAGCGATCAGTCTTACAATTCAGGTCCCAACGAATGGTTGTCCTAACTTGAAAGTAAAGATCCATGAGAGAATTACACACGTATTTGTTTCTTTGAATGGTGCATACACGTATGAGTGGACCCAGAAACTTACAAAAAAAATCGACAAAGGGTGGCTTTTATTGACTCAAAAGAAACGTACGATTGAGGAGTTGCAAGACGTGCAACCGAATAAACAGGAACATCTTGAAAGTTCTTTCATAAAAAAAATCTATTGGGCCTAATATTTTTTTTGACCTCAAAAAGACCTCTTTATTTAATAGATAATAATGTTACATCGTTCACCATGAGAGGTACAATAGAGGGGGAGGATCATCCAACCAGACCCTACTGGCCTGGAACTTAGCCAACTGGGCTAGTTCATGAGCTACAGAATTCGTTTCCCTATTCGCATGCTCATACTTGACCCTAACAAATTCTGGCTCCATAGAAAAACAATCATGAAAAATCGCTGCAGCAATACCTGTAGGAGGCCTCTCATTCATCATAATTTCTATTAATTCACTATTATCAGAACTCATAACAACTCTATTACAACCCATGGATTCAGCTAAGAACAAACCATGCTTGAGAGCGAGAGCCTCAGCCGAAAGAACATCTTGAACCATATCCAAACGTGCATTACACGCGGCGATGAACTTCCCTTTTTTATCACGAATGACTGCACCTGTAGTTCCCCTTAACATATCTGGATCGAAAGAAGCATCAACGTTTATCTTAACGCAATCACCTGTTGGTGGAGCCCATCTATCCTTTCTCAACCTTGCATGAGGAACTTCAGCAGACCTGAAATTTGAGGATAACACTTTGATTGCCATCGCAGATCTTTCTGGGGATTGCACCTGAATATCACGGCTAATTTGCCTCCTCTCCCACCATAAATACCAACAGGCCACCGCAACAAGCTCTGGCAATGGGGCTTGTCCCAAAACCAGTGACTGATCAGGGCTTGAGTACAACAATTCCTCTAGAACAGACTGTCCTGGACGATGAACAAGACAAGATCTCTCAATTAAGTCATGAATGCCCAGTGCTTGCCACACGTGCTTTGCTCGGCTACACTTGAACAGGAGATGCTTAATGTCTTCCGCTCCAATCTTACAGACTGGGCCTAATATTTCTTCTACGTCTTATAGAATTTTACACTCTCCATGCTAAAGCTCAATTGTTAACATGCATCAAGACGATGATTCCAGTCACCACAGCCTCTTAACTGGTGGTGACACGAGATATCTACTAGTCCGTTCCACTACCATACATGTTTGGATAATAATAAAATTGTTGGCGGCGAGGTTGCAATCCGGTGTCATCGTCATCACTCCTCCGCGAGGGCGACTCCGACTCCACCTTCAACGACCACCGATGAAGCCCTCACCGCTCAAGCGCCGAGGCCTGCGCCGGTCGATGCCAAACAGTCCACCACACGCGCCGACGACCAGGCAGCTCTGACTCTGTCGACGAGCATTGCAGGGGAAAAGCACTGGGCCTGCGTCGAGCTGGCACCGAAACCGATCACCCGTCTCGTGTCATCGTCACCGCGGAGACACCTCCTCTGCAGCTCCGACTTCAGGAAGACAAGTGACGCACGGCAACCCCTCGAACACGCCGGATGAGACCAACTACCAAAGCTCAGCAACCGCCCAACTCCGCCCAAAGCCGCCATCGTTGCCACACAAGAAGTCGCGCCACATCAACATTGCCGGACGGACACCTGCCGACCGCAATGCCGCGAGCGTCCAGCCCATGGAGCACGCAAACGGGATCCAATGCTCTTCAAGACGACGCCCCAAAGAAGGAAGCGACAATGCCGACGCCGTCGCCCGACCCGGCTGGGCCTTAGGCTTTCACCCGAAGAGCTGGAACCAAGGGTGTGCAGGGGGTGGACTCCACGGCGGCGCCTCCAAGGAGGTGACACGACGTTCGCGGACGCCGACGCCGTCGGCCGGCAAGAGACCGGCAAGCTTTCGCCCGGAGCACCGCCCAACACCACACCCTCACGCACTGCACCTCCGCTGGCCCGCTCACCTCCCACGAAGCCATCGCGCCATGAGCAAGCAGAAGCCACCACCACACTACGCAACCACCACTGATCTCACCGACCGGAGACAAGAGCAGGACGGACAGCACACCTCGGCGACGTCTTCAAGAAGAGCACGGCACCTGAGGGCATCGCCGTCGCCGGCCCCGACCAGCAGCCCGAGGCGGAGCTTTCGCCCGGTGCTGCCACACTGCCCGCCAGAGCCCGAGCTGGGTCGGACCACCAAACAGCCTCACGCTGCAACCTTAGCTGCCAGCAGCCAGCGAGCAGAGGCCCGCACAGGCCCAACGGCCCCAATGCCCGCAAAAGCCAGATCCGGAGGATCCACGCTCACCGGAGGCCGCCTCGGAGCCCCACGGCCGGCCGGAGCCAGCCACTAGGAGGGCGGGGCCGACGCATCTGGAACCGCACCACCGCGTGCCGGAGCCACGCCGACAGGGAGTGCCGCACCGGCCGACCACCGCTGCACCAAGCAGGCCGCGACGCTGCACCACGGGGGAGCAGCTGCGCCACCATGGGCCGCCTCCTTGCCGCCGCATCGCCGAGGAAGTCCACCGCGCCGCCATGGACCGCCGCTACACCAAGCATGCAGCGACCTCCCTCCGCCGTGCGCCTACGCTGAGCCGGTTCACGAGGCCCCCGCCGAGCCCCAAAAGCCAGCACCGCCAGGTCAAAGGAAGGCCCCGCCGCTGCCCGTGCGGCCCAGGCTTTGCCCAGACGGCACCCTCCAGCGGCGGTGAGGGGAGGGGCGAGGCAGGGAGGGCCGAGGGCGGCCGGCCGGGGGCGCCTGTTGGAAATATGCCCTAGAGGCAATAATAAAATGGTTATTATTATATTTCCTTGTTCATGATAATCGTTTATTATCCATGCAATAATTGTATTGGTTGGAAACACAAATACATGTGTGGATACATAGACAACAACATGTCCCTAGTGAGCCTCTACCAGACTAGCTCGTTGATCAAAGATGGCCATGGTTTCCTGGTCATAGACATGAGTTGTCATTTGATAACGGGATCACATCATTAGGAGAATGATGTGATGGACAAGACCCAAACTATGAACGTAGCATATGATCGTGTCAAGTTTATTGCTATCGTTTTCGCATGTCAAGTATCTGTTCCTATGACCATGAGATCATGCAACTCACTGACACCGGAGGAGTACCTTGTGTGTATCAAACGTCGCAACGTAACTGGGTGACTATAAAGATGCTCTACAGGTATCTCCGAGGGTGTCTGTTGAGTTGGCATGGATCAAGACTGGGATTTGTCACTCCGTATGACGGAGAGGTATATCAGGGCCCACTCGGTAATACAGCATCACAATGAGCTTGCAAGCAATGTGACTACAGAGTTAGCCACGGGATCTTGTATTACGGAACGAGTAAAGAGACTTGCCGGTAACAAGATTGAACTAGGTATGGAGATACCGACGATCGAATCTCGAGCAAGTAACATATCGCCGGACAAAGGGAATTGCATACGGGATTGACTGAATCCTTGACATCGTGGTTCAACCGATAAAGATCTTCGTTGAATATGTAGGAATCAATATGGGCATCCAGGTCCTGCTATTGGTTATTGACCGAAGAGGAGACTCAGTCATGTCTGCATATTCCCGAACCCGTAGGGTCGCACGCTTAACGTTCGGTAGCGCTAGGGTAGTATTGAGATATTAATAGTGGAAAGTCTGAAGGTTGTTCGGAGTCCCCGATGGGATCCGGGACATCACGAGGAGCTCCGGAATAGTCCGGAGGTAAAGATTCATATATGGAAAGTTGTTATCGGGTTCCGGAAAAAGTTCGAGTTTTTTTCGGTATTGTACCGGGAAGGTTCTAGAAGGTTCCGGATTGGGGCCCACCTGCATGGGGACCCACATGAACGTGGGTAGTGGGGAAAGTCCCCACAACCTTGGTCTAGGCACACCAAGATCCTCCCTTAAAAGGAATAGTATCATATCCCAAAGGGATAAGATCAGGATCCCTAAAAAGAAGGGATAGCGATCGGTGGGGAAGGAAAGGAGGGATTTCCTTCCTCCCCCTTTGGCCAACGACCCTAGGGCCTTGGAGGGCAAGCCACCAGCCCCCTCCACGCCTATATAAAGGTGGGGAAGCATTGGGGGCAGCCACCCCTTGGACCCTTGCCCGTTACCTCTCCCAATTCCTCCCACGTTTCACCGGTACGCGCTTGGCGAAATCCTGCCGGAATTCCGCTGCCACCACCACCACCATACCGTTGTATTGGTCCCGATCTCATCTACCCACTCTCTCTCGCTTGCTGGATCAAGAAGGAGAGGACGCCACCGAGCCGCATGTGTGCTAAACTCGGAGGTGCCGTCCGTTCGGCACTTCATCGGGAGTTCGCGGGACGGATCGTGATTGGATCACGAAGACGTTCAACTACATCAACCGCGTTTCTTAACGCTTCCGCTTAGCGATCTACAAAGGTATGTAGATGCAATCTCTTCTCTTGTAGATGTTCATTTCCTAGATCGATCTTGGTGAGCGTAGGGATTTTTTTGTTTCCCATGCAACGTTCCCCAACAGTGGCATCATGAGCTAGGTCTTTGCGTAGATGACATCACGAGTAGAACACAAAGGAGTTTGTGCGCGTTGATATTCAGATTGCTTCCTTCCTTGGTCTTTTCTTGATTCAGCGGTATTGTGGGATGAAGCGGCCCGGGCCAACTTTACATGTTCACGTACATGAGACTGGTTCCATCGACTGACATGCGACTTTGTTGCATAAGATGGCTGGCGGGTGTCTGTCTCTCCCACCTTAGTTGAATCGGATTCGACGAAGGCGGTCCTTGTTGAAGGTTAAATAGCAACTTGCATATCACCGTTGTGGTTTTGCGTAGGTAAGAATCGTTCTTGCTAGATACCCATAGCAGCCACGTAAAACATGCAACAACAAATCAGAGGATGTCTAACTTGTTTTTGCAGGGTATGTTGTGATATGATATGGCCAAAGACATGATGAAATATATTTGATGTATGAGATGATCATGTTTTGTAATAGTTTATCTCGGCTTGCATGTCGATGTATATGGCAACCGGCAGGAGCCATAGGGTTGTCTTTAATTATTGTATGACCTGCGTGTCAATCATTAAGCTCTATGTAATGCTTTACTTTATCGCTAAACGGTAGCAATAGTAGTAGAAGCATGGTTGGCGTGACAACCCCGATGGCGACGCGATGATGGAGATCATGATGATGGAGATCATGGTGTCATGCCGGTGACGATGGAAATCATGCCGGTGCTTTGGAGATGGAGATCAAAAGCACAAGTTCATGGCCATATCATGTCACTTATGATTTGCATGTGATGTTAATCTTTTTATGCATCTTATTTTGCTTAGGACGACGATAGCATTATAAGGTGATCCTTCTCTAAAATTTCAAGATAAAATTGTGTTCTCCCCAAGTGTGCACCGTTGCGAAAGTTCGTCGTTTCGAAGCACCACGTGATGATCGGGTGTGATAGACTCTACGTTCACATACAACGGGTGCAAGCCAGTTTTGCACATGCGGAACACTTGGGTTAAACTTGACAAGCCTATCATGTACAGACATGGCCTCGGAACACAAGAGACCGAAAGGTCGAACATGAGTCATATAGTAGATATGATCAACATGGAGATGTTCACCATTGAAACCACCTCATCTCACGTGATGATCGGACTTGGATTGGTGAATTTGGATCATGTTACACTCGGACGACCGGAGGGATGTCGATTTGAGTGGGAGTTTTTAAGTAAACTAAACTCATTATCTTGAACAATAGTCTAAGTTGTCTTTGCAAATTTATGTTGTAGATCAATGGCTCGCGCACTAGCTTCCCTGAATTTCAATGCGTTCCTAGAGAAAGCCAAGCTGAAAGATGATGGAAGTAACTTTGTAGACTGGGCCCGTAATCTGAGGATTATCCTCACGGCTGTCCAAAAGGCTTATGTCCTTGATGCACCACTTGGTGAGCAACCCCCTCCAGCGTCTGTGGACGTTATGAACGCCTGGCAGGCGCGTGTTGATGACTACTCAATAGTTCAGTGCGCCATGTTGTATGGCTTAGAACCAGGACTTCAAAGGCGTTTTGAACGTCATGGAGCATATGAGATGTTCCAGGAGTTGAAGTTTATTTTTTAGAAGAATGCCCGGATCGAGAGGTATGAGACCTCCTATAAGTTCTATGCTTGCAAGATGGAGGAGAACGGGTCTGTCAGTGAACACATACTCAAAATGTCTGGGTATTACAACCGTCTGGCTGAGTTGGGAGTTGTGCTCCCGCCAGAGGCGATCACTGACAGAGTTCTTCAATCGCTACCACCTAGCTACAAGAGCTTTGTGTTGAACTATAACATGCAAGGGATGAACAAGTCAGTCGCTGAGTTGTTTGCGATGCTGAAAGTCACTGAGTCAGACATCCAGAAGGAGCATCAAGTGTTGATGGTCAATAAAACCACTAGTTTCAAGAAGAATGGCAAGGGCAAGAAGGGAAACTCCAAGAAGAGTGGCAAAGTAGTTGCCCCTCCCGTGAAGAAACCCAAGGCTGGGCCCAAGCCGGAAACTGAGTGCTTCTATTGCAAGGGAACTGGCCACTGGAAGCGGAATTGCCCCAAGTATCTGGCCGACAAGAAGGGGGCCAACGCCAAACAAGGTATATATGATATACATGTTATTGATGTGTACCTTACCAACTCTCGTTGTAGTGCCTGGGTATTTGATACCGGTGCGGTTGCTCACATTTGCAACTCAAAGCAGAAACTGCGGAATAGACGGAGGTTGGCGAAGGACGAAGTGACGATGCGCGTGGGAAATGGTTCCAAGGTTGATGTGATCGCCGTCGGCACGCTCGCTCTTCGATTACCATCGGGATTAGTGATGAACCTGAATAATTGTTATTTAGTGCCTGCGTTGAGCAAGAACATTATATCTAGATCTTGTTTAATGCGAGACGATTACTCATTTAAATCAGAGAATAATGATTGTTCTATTTATATGGGTAATATCTTTTATGGTCATGCACCCATTGTGAGGGGTTTATTCTTATTGAATTTCGATAGTGATGATACACATGTTCATAACATTGATGCCAACAGATGTAGAGTTGAT